>VYXB01003379.1:123216-154982 GCA_013397135.1 Pachyramphus minor | reverse complement strand
ACCAATAACAAGCTCTTCAGCCAGAGAGCATACGGAAGAACATGAGCAGGCAGAGAGAAAATCAAAATCAAAACTTGGGAGGACAGAAGTTACTTTTGATACTTTATATCTAGCTTGCTTGTAGTTGACCCTAGAATTCTTAATACTATGCTAAAATCTCCATATGCATTTTTTTGCTTTGCAGGAAAACAATCAAATGTTCTCTAACTTAAGTGTGTTTCTTCTGAGAGGGGAGCTGTACAGTTTAAGCATTTCAAACCAGATTTAGGAAACAAAAACCTTGTATTCCAAAAACCTTCATGACTGCAAGAACCAGGACAAGCCATAATATTTGGGGAGCAATAAATATCATGCCACATTCTGCTTCTTTACTAGAATGGCTGATATTTTGTTGAATCCCTCAGAATCATTAGTTATAAGTGATCTTTCCATAGATGTTATTCAGTAGACTATCCAAAGTTTTAACATGGAGTGGGACAAGATCAGCTGATTTTTTTCTTAAATCTTGGGTTCCTGGGGAAAAACCCCCTGGAATATTATACCTTGTGTCAGCTTTTCAAAAAAAGGAAGTATAAAGACAAAACAGCATTTGGATTGTTAAATGGATACTAGTCCCTATAAATATGAAAGAAAAGGCTAAAAGAGCCTCAAAAAAGTAGCAAGTGAAAAGGCAATTTAAAAAATCTTACAATTTGTGTTTCTAGACACATTTTTCAGGAACTGATGTTCATTTCTGTGCTGGACACTGAATACTCTAAGCAAGCCTCCTCTTTCAGATGTTCCCAGTTCAAAATTTAATGCCTCTGAAAGGCTCACTTTACCCAGATTTCCAATTTTCTGCATTCAACATAGGGAAAAAGTCAGATGCACAAAAAAACAAAAACCCAAGAATATGTGATGTAATGATCTCTTCTGGCCCCACATTTTGTAAATCCATTTTAAGATTCAGCATTTTTAAGTAAGACAGGATGTCTTACTTAAAAAAAAAAAAAAAAAAGGAAGGATGCATAAAAGGAAGTAAGCATAAATAATATTAATTAAAAAGGAAATGTTGGATGAATACAATCTTCCATCTTTGCACATTAATTCATGTCAGTTTTTTCTCACACACTCATTCATTTTGTATGAACGTCCTAACAGACGCATTTCTTACTCTACTAAAGAGAAAATAGCAAACACAATTTTAAACAAATTATATTCATGTGAATGAATTCCAAGTTCTGAAAAGATCACTGCCTCAATAGAAATTTGATCATATACAGTTATATCTGCCTACTGAGTTGATGAAAGCAGATGATCTCTGCTGTGAGAGGGATTCTCCAAAGGGCTGAGTGTTGATCTAGCTTTGAAATTACACATTGAAATTTACTTCAACAGCATGCACACCCTCATTGAATCTAATCAAAAACTACCAACACAAATTCAGATTCTATAAACTAGTGATGACAACAATTTAGAGATGTTGAATAGCCCAGCAACAGTTTGTAACTATTTTACAGTATAGAAGTTAAAATAATCAGATGTGAAAAACCATAACTGCTTGTAGATAACAGGGCACCAGAAAAACCTCAGTTTACTGTTTTAGAAATTATCTTCTCAATTTAGAAAGCAGTAAGCAAATAAAGCAGGGCTCCTCTGAGTTTATTCCAACTTGCTCAAAACCAAGGGAATCTAAAAAAAAAGAAAAGGGAAAAACATCAATAACTGTATATACTTTAATCTCCAGTTTGGCAAAATAAGCATAAGAAAAGAAAGCCTAATATCTCTGAATTAAGATTAGTTTACTCATTTTTCAGTCTTTTTTGGGATAAAACACATGTGTTTTTTCTGAGGAAATTACATTAATTTTATATTTATATATATGTGTTAATAAAATATAAATATAAGTATAAAGATAAAGACAGGCACAAATATAAATATAAATGTAAATGTGTATAATTCATTAACTAAGCTTCATCAATTGATTTGGAGCCAGAACAACTGCCTTATATGCAGTCTATAAAATAGAGTTATGGGTGGGAGTATTTTATTATTAAAAAGCTATAATAGTTTATATTATTCAGCTTTTTCATCTTCTTTACAGTTTAGGAGTGGCAAATCATTGAAAGTACTTCATTCAACAAATTCAGAGCTATAAGAACTATGTGATAAACATCAGCCTGAGACTCAGGGAACACCAGATTACTAGGAAACCAATTTGATGATTTTATTTTTAGGTCATGAATTCAAAAAGACAGTTTTTAACTATACTATCAAAAAGGTGTGAGAATTAACTTCTAAAGAAAGAGGGAATTATACCATGTTCTCCTTTGCTCTTGTTAAAACTAGCATGGAAATTATGTTTCTTTTGTGAAGAGAATAAAGTAATTTAGTCTATACCTGATGCTATTTCTATGCCTGTATAAATCATAACACTAGAAGAACAGGTGTCTGTTTACAGATGCTTTTCATGAATAAGTCTTTCAAACAGCCAACTCCTCTCTAGAAATCAGAATAAAATCTAAAAAAAGAAATTGATTCCCTTCTACATTTGAGCATCTCTAGCCTGTAAATATGAAATAAAATGGAGACATAACTGAGTGAGATTATTAATTAACAATTTTCAAACACTCCATCATTTGCAACACTTAAGCAATTGCTGTTTCAGGGCTATTACATTACTGAAACAGATCATTCAAATTTGACAATCCAAATAAGTCCATTGAGGCCTGCAAGATAATGACAACACAATATCCCTTATTTGAGGACATCACCTAACTCCAGGATATTAGAAAAATATAAATTGTTCAAATTCCATAGTGTCACTGGCATCTATAATTAAAATGTCATGTACGCCATGCTTGTGCGTACATTTTCCTTCTCTTCCTTTTATAGTTACAGGAACAGCAAAACTCAAGCAAGGAGGACCCGCTCTAGCCTGAAAACTATAGACACAAAGGAAATATTTCCCTGTCAAGTCAAGATGGAAGCATAGACTGAGAGTCTCCTGGACTTACAGAACCTGAGCTTCTTGTCCTCCAATTTTGATACATCTTTGTTGGGAAATGAAGCATTTTTAATCAGTGCTGTAGCACAGCTGAGTCCACTCTTACAATTTCAGACCATTACAGGTTTGTGCCTTTGCTCTGAATTTGGACAATCCAAGTGGATTGACTATGGTTACATGTAGGAGGCAAATTGTAACAGTCAGACTATGAAGCAAAATTCTTCAAGTTTCCCACTCAAAGCATCTGAACTAGATCCCTTTCCCAAAAATTAGACTTCAAATGATAATTCCTATTTTCCTTAAAACTGTACAATAGACCCAGACAACTAAATTTCTTCACATTGCTTTAAAACCCATCATGTATTTCAATGATTTTTTTAAAATTACTACAAGTAGAATGACAGTTTTACACTAAGATATTAATACATTTTTATTACCTCTAAACATGATCATGAAATTATACAAATAATTTGTATAATGTCATATTTTATCAATATATGTGTATCTGAAACATTGAGAAATGTTCTCAGATTTTTTTCCATAAGGCACAGGGTTATGAAATCTGGAAAGGGGAGTTTTTTATGTTGACTCTTTGAAACTGTATTTCTATTTACTTGCCTTTAGAAATTCACATAGTATTATGTACCACTAAAAAATGTGATGTACCAAGGATTAAAACCAAACACATCTCTGTAGAATTTGAGTATAGAAGCTAAATATAATTTTTTAGTTTATTCCACACAAAACATATTGTTCCCCTCTTTTTTTCAGAGGAGAAACCAGTAACCAGCAGTGCATGATCCCAAACCAATAGCGAGTTTGACAGGATATAGAGCTGTACAGCTGCACCAATAGTTCAGGAAATGTTTCTCCTCCCTCTCTGAAGACTTTAGAGACAGACAATCAATACCACTCTTACAAATCAGCAGCACAAAATATGGTAGAAAATAACCTGTTTCAGACTATTTCTTGCCATTTTGTTAAAGATTAAATCAAATTTGTCAATTTCTCAGTGCATCCACTTTACCCCAATACAAGAAATATAAAAATCATATTTCAAAAGAAGGGAGAGTACCCATCTGTTGCATGATGATTGACAGAAATTCCATTTCTGAAAGCTGAAATGGCAGATGGCCTTTCTTGATCCTCATCAGATGGATTTGTCATAATAGGAAATGTGTCCTTTCATTTGACATGGTCTTTCCCATTGATTTCCAGATGACAAATAACTTGTAAAAGCACTGAGAAATAAACAAACAATAGCCTTGGACTGGAGATTTTCTTGATTTTTAATTTAATTTTCCATTAAATGAAGAAATACTGTAATAAAGTCAACTTCACACGTATTTTAATTGCCACATATAAGAAATGCATCTAAAAGCTACAGAATGCCAATGTAATTGTTGCTGCAGAGTTCACATTGCAGTAACATTTCCAGAAGTCGTTGACATATTCTGTGGTAAAGATATTTACCTTATTATTCAGAATGTGGCTTTAGTATTTGTTTCTTTCTGAATACTACTATTTCTGAATACAATTATCTATTGGGACTCGTAAGATTTTAGGTTTTCCTTGTATTTTAAAGCAGGGGAAAAGTTTTTCCAGAACACAGGGACACTAAAATTTCTTAAAGAAAAAAAAACCCTCTTCTGTGGGCAGAGTTAATCTGATACCTAAAAGGTAGGTTACTGTCCAATCCTGCTATATAGGAAAAACAGCTTCCTTTACATCCAGTTCTGGCCCTGGAGTAGGGCTTTAGAATACTAAAGAAAATGGGGGTGGGGGAATGGAAATTGCTTTCCTTTTTTCCACATCATTGCATCCTCTTGATATGGACCAAAAGAGGTCTGATTTTGATTCATAGCAGAAAGTCCCCTTGAAAGCCTATTGAAGGTGTAGATGCTCAGCTTATTTTGTCACCTATTTATGCTCTACACGATGGAAATAGTTCGGAACAATGTGATTACACACCAAGAAGGAAGAGTTACCTTTTGTGCCTTCTGCACAGAAAAATGTTTCTAAAAGATCTGTTAAAACTGGGTAGTAATCATTTCCAAAACTCGTTGTGCAAGGAAATAATGTAGGAGTGATTCCAAATCTTCCTTACTAACTGCTCTTGTTGCTGGCAAGGCACATCTAAAATTAGACTATCTTCCAAATTACCTTCTTCCTCCTCCCAGGTAACTGGGATAAATAAATATGAGCAACGTATGTAGAAGACTCACCAGAGCTAAAGGTGAAGCATCAAAAGGTAATATTTCCTTTCATATCACTGCTGAGTGAGCAGCAAATCAGTGCAGAAGCACAAAAAACCTGTGGGTGCCCCATCCCTGGAAGAGTTCAGGGCTACGTTGGAGCAACTTGGTCTTATGGAAGGTGTCCCTGCCCATGGCACGGGGTGGAACAAGATTATCTTTGATGCCCCTTCCAACACAAACATTCTTTGATTCTATGAAGGGAGAAGGCCAGGAAAGAGGTTTGCTAAGCACTAACGAGAGGTTAGAATTAAACTGTGATGCCCTGGAAACTCAACACAACGCAGTCCTCCATCACTCACAGTGGACCTGAGACTGGTTGGGAATGTACTGCCTATTCTCAGGTACACTGGAGAGAGAAAAGGTATAAAAAAACCCTGAAAACCAGAGCAGAATTCTTTTCCCAGGGAATCTCTGTGCTATGTTTGATTTACAGTCAATGTCAGTCACATCATCTAGGAAAGGAGTTTACTTTTGCTTTAAAGCAATATGATAAGTTTATGAGTCTCAGTCTTTTCAGTGTTACAGCACTGCAGAATTTGGAAGACAACATTAAAAACATGTTTTGAGGCAAAAATGTGTGCAGACACTGCTCTTCTTTCAGCAGTCCCCTGTATTTGTTGTATCATTTGATCTCATGACAAGTCCTGCTTCCTTGGGTGCATCAGCCTTAACATTCTTCTTCCAAGACACAACCTCCAAAAACACAGGGTAATAAACTGTCCAGGCTTGCATTGCACATACTTACTCAACTGTATTCACCCCCTAGTCAATTCAGCTGGTAAACAAGAAAATGCCAGCATTGCAGGACTTATTCCATGCCAAATAACAACATGTTTACAGCAGAATGTGTCTTTGTCCGGGTTCTTTGCATTTGCAAAAACATTCCGTTAAGTCCCACACAAACAACTGCCTTAATGAGTAATCACAGATGTGAAGGTCTAGAAGAAGACCTGAAAATGTTAGATTCAGGTATTTATGAGTTCTACTGTACTTATGGTGAACGCTTCCTTTTGAGCACAGCATGTTGAAGAATCCAAGAAAATAGAGCACATAAATTCAACAAAGCAGAAAATGAAAGAAAATATGACTCAGGTTTGGTTTTTTCCTCACTGTTGATATTATTGATCTTTCCATGATATTAAATACTATACATAATATTAACTGCCTACTCAGATTCTTAGCCCTGGTATAATAAATACATGAAATAATAATTAAATACACAATTAAACTGCAACAATTTAAGAAAAGAAAGTCTTTCCTGTAAAAATAAGGTGATTCTCCTCAGTGATTTGAATTCTGAGAATTTGATGACAGGAAATTCTACGGGTTAGTTAATACTTTATAGTTCTTTATAACACAGGTATTTCACACCCATTAAATTCAATTATTAATTCTAATTTTAGACTAATATTAGGGTTCCATCTTTTTATTCCTCATGTCTCCCACACACAGATCCTACAGACCCACCAGACGTGTGTCATTATCAAAATACAATTTCTTTGAAGATCACAAAAGTATTTTGATGTCTGAGTTCATTTTTGAAAAAGTTTTTGAAATGGATACAAGGAATGTTAAAGGTATTAGGCCAAAAACACTTGATAACACAATTCATTATCTAATCAAGGACAACATGTTTCCTGGAAAGTGAAACAATTGCCTGGTGAAAAATTTGTTTCAATCAACCAGATGAGACCACCAGAATATTTATTAATTGAAAAGATACACAATCAAAACTGTAACTGTGATTTATTTATACCCAAATTAACCCTAACCCTCCAAATTTAATTTGACATTGTAGTTGTGGAAGTGCAGAACTCCAGCACAGAAGCTGCAATCAGTAGCCGTGGCAGATGAGGGAGCTGCAATCCCAGTTCTGGGTAAAACCAAAGTAATTCTTCTACATGCACTTACAGAAAATATTTTCAGGTAAGGAGCATTTTAATCAGCAAAAATATCCAAGATTGGGAAGGGTGTAAAGATATATAAAAATCTTCAGGTATTTCAGAAGCTGAAGAAAAAAGGAAAGAGAACAGTTCTTCTTCCATGTCTGCAGCAAATGGGCTGAAAAGTATTGGCCTATTATAGCAGCACAGGAGTTTCTGAATTACACTATGAAGAAAAGCACTGGAATAAATGTGAATAAAAAGCTTCATCACTAGCGTGAGTGGGTCAAAAAACCATCACTGAAGACTAATTGATATCAGAGTAGAGGGATGGACTATATTTCTTCAAAGACCATCCCAGCCTCATGAGTTACATCTAGACAAAAGGTATGTAAACATGCTGGTTTGTTTAAGTCCACACAGCTTCATTGACATATATCTTTTTTCTCATGCTAGAGCCTGTGACAGGTAAAATAGTAAGTTATTTATAGAAAACTCTGGTTCTGGTAACTATCCAAAAAATTTTAATTGATTTTTTTCAGTGAGCAGTGGCAATGGACATATGTAAGTATAATGCAAGGAAGTACTGTAAGAATAGTTGAAATCTTAAGAGCCTGCCAATTAGTAGTCCAGGTCTAGCCATTACAGGGAAAGAAATAATGTAGTTTAAATTGCTACTTGATTTAGCCCTTTTTTCTGGTGTTATTCTTGTGCTTCCACTGCTCCAGGGGCAAGTTTCTCATAGCTGGGGGGTCTCCACTGCCATCTATGTCCCATCATTTATCACCCCATCACTGTACTCTTCTACATCCTGTTCCTCCACTTCTCAATCTGCTCTTCCTCTCAACTTGGATCTGTTTTCCAGTGTTACATTGTTGTGTTAGAGTCGTAAATACCTCTTTATATATATGTACCTCTGCTGCTTTTATCTGTATAAATACAGATATAATGTTGAAAACACAACAACAAAAACAGCAACAAGAAAAAAAAGCAACCAAAAAATCCCCAAACAAAGTTTTCATCATCATTCCCCTCTCCTTCTCCATCAATAATTAATGAAAGCAAACTGACATAGATCAGTGGAATTCTGATACTTTTCTTCATACACTGCCCCCTCCTTCAGGTTCTGATTGTGTTTTTTATTCTATTTAAAATAAGGCAAAAAAAAAAAATCAATTAGATCATGTTACCCAGCTCCTTGAACTTCCACTGAAGTTACAAAATTGATCAGTTTTAAAGTCATTGTGTTGAAAGAAAAGGAAATTCCATTGAGACAAGGTGGACTGCATCTCTGCTCTTAACTCAGCCAATTCTTTGCTTCATTAACCCAATAATTATTAGACAACACTATAACAGCCAAACAGCTCAGATGTTCTGAGAATCCCTTTTTATTACGCCCTTACAGACAACAGTGTCTCCCTCTGGGATATCAGAAATCTATGTTTTAAATAAATCCAGGTAAGTGACTAAACAGACCACAGAGAAAAGGAGAGCAAACATGAGAAATAACTGGGTTTGATTTAACAGTTAACATGGTTTATTTACCTACATAACTAACAAATGTGAACATGCAAATATAGTTTAGAACTTTTACACACTCCCCAGCTTCCACTGTTAGAGATCTTCACCCAGCAATGTATAAAATAATTGCACACTGTCATTAAATCTGCACCAGCATGTTTGGCTTGGAGGTTCTTCAGTCCTATTAGGTCAAATGCTAAAATTCTGCATATTTACATGATCCTGTTTCTTGTGTTATTAACAGCAATGAAATAGTCAGGTGCTGAGAAAACAGGGAGACAGCTAAAGCCTTAGCTTTGGAATAATGTAAATATATAATCATTCACACAGACATCTCACTGCATAGTTTGCTTTGCAGATTGCTTTACAATTGCATTTCTTCATTATTCAGTGTGCCCCATTTGATTACTGACAGGAACCATTAGACAATCAGACAAATAAAATATGCCAACAGCATCAAGGAGGTTTCTTTGTCACAAGGGGGAAATGAGGTGAAAAATAAAATTCTCTTCCTAACTGGTATTTTTAAATACATGTATTATGAAACACTAACCTGCAAATTACAATCTCTGCTGCCTTCCAGTAATTGATATTAAATCTTTAACTAGAATTTCTTTTTTTTTCAGAGAATGAAATGGATGGCGGTTTTGTGTCTTCTAAGGTGACCACAGGCATACATTGCAAACACACTGCTGTGAGCTGATGTGAGCAGTTTTCAAATCCTGGGATTTGAGACAACCATCTGGCCTTCAACAAGGTTCCCTTTTGTCTTGTCCTCCTGTCAAACACACAATTGCAAAGCCTGAATGAATGATGCAGGTCTGAGAAAATGACGCTCATCAATTCCACATTTGTGTGGCATTTATTTAAATTTTGAAAGGACACAATGTGGAAGAGGTCTCAAGCAGTAGGCACTACTGATTGTAAATAAACATTTCTAAGTTACTGGTAAAAAAAAAAAAAAAGATATGACCTTGTACATTGTTTTGAATAAAACTATTGGAAAATTTATTTTAAAGTGAAGTTTTATCTTTTGTTCTGCATATTAAGTGCAATTTACAAGATATGTCTTACAATTTTTCCAGCTAATAATTTAAAATGTCATCTTATTTAAGATTCTGTAGGACAGAGAAGAAGTGCAGAATGACTGTCACTCTCAGTGGATTTCCTCCCTCACACCAATAACGTAGTGGAGTAGCCTAAAGACAAAATAATTCTTAGAAAGGTTCATTGGAAGTAAACCGAGAAAATTCATGGCCCAAAAATATATTTGTTTTTAAAAAAGGAAAATCTCCTTCTCTGTGTGTATAATTTAAAAAAATTCTAGAAGATTCGATGCTTAGAAATTTAAAGTTCTTTATGTTTTATAACACTGTAAATGTTAGCAGATCTATGAAATGTCATGGAAATGTAATTTTGGATGGATTTGAAAGATGCCGTGGCATTTCCATAAGTCCTAACTGCCTTAACAATAACTCCACAAATGGACTTCAAAGTTAAGTTATCACAGAATCTATAACTCAACTGACACTGTCTTAAATTTGGATTATGCATCCTGATATCAACCAAGTAGAGACAAAAAGCTGAGGGCTACATCTAAGCCACAGGTGCTGTCACTGAGGTCCGGATCTTGGTCCTCAAATCAGTGATGCTGAATAGTTTGAGCACATTGTGGCTTCTGTGCACTCTGTCCCTCTCTAAATAGGTATCTAGGCTTCACTGTAGTAAAAGAGTGAGAGAAAACCAACAGCAAGGATCAAATGCCCATGAAGCCTGTTATTCAGGAGATCTAGGAGAACATAAATTCCCCAACATCTGACTACTTACAGAAAGTTCCAGCCATGTGGAAGCCTAACTGAACTGTTAAAATAGAAACAGAAAAGAAAATTCTATCCCCTGCCCCCAACATTTTAGTTCCTGTCTCTTTTCCTTTATGAATTTTCTTCTGTGTATACATTCCACAAGATAATGAGCATTTCCCAGCCAGCACAAAACACACTATAAGGTGGCAGTAATCAGCAAGATAGAACATCTTTTTTCACTTTTACAGAACTACAAAAAACGATTGTATACCATTAAATTTGGATAGTGTCTCAGGAGCTATTTTGGGAGCTGTTCTTCAGTCTGCTCTGCTGAGCTGGTCCTGATTTCATGCTGAGTTGAAAAGATTTCACCACGGCCTTTCCTTTCACAGACTCGGTAATGTCCTCAGCAGCACAAACTGACAAAACCAAGCTGCAGGAGGTGTTTAGGGCTAAATTTACATTAAATCTGGCTCAGAATTATGAACGTCAAGACACTAAAAATCATAATTTTAGAGTTAAAGGTTGTTTAGAAAGTCTCATTGTCAAAGGGTTCCACCAGGAGACAAATTCTGAGTCTCCAGCTCAGCAGTAAGGTGACCACATCTTGGGAAGCTGCTGCTCAGTTTTTGCTGGCATCAGACACGACACTAATGAATGCAAGTTTCCTACATCTCAGCCTTAAACACTAGAAAAGGGGCATCATGCTTTTCTGGACTGAATTTTCCAATTTTCTCTCTTTACAGCCCTGAAAGTCCTTCCTAGCAAGCTTCATCTGAGGCATTTGCATTTTCAGGAAATGTTTGGCTTCACAACTCAGTGTTTCTTGCCAGTAGCACATACCTAAAAAAATTCCTGACTGTGTTTGAATTCTCTGTATGTTTAAGTTCTCTTATATATGTCAACAACACATACTAAAAATATGGAGTTTTACACATGTAGACTCATTCAGGACACTAAGTACACATTCACAGGGACCTGACTGCATAACCAGTAAGTATATGCAAAGAAAGCTAGTTTAGGGTTGTTTAAAACCACAGACCCATCTCTGAAAGCTGGGTTTCCAAGGGAAACCAAGGATCAAGAGATGTTGGAAAAGTTTTGCATTTCTGTTAGCAAGTTTATATCTTCTTGAAACATGTTGCTTCACATAATGAAAGCAATATTCAGTAATGCTCATAAAGGCTGAGGTTTTCAGAGAAGCTCAGGGTAGGTTTGTCCCTTAGCAGATCCCAGCCAGACATACTAATATTTGAATGCAGCTGAATGCCAAATATTGTGCACTAAACTTTTGCCATTTACCTCAGAGGGTCCAGCAGTACACCCAAAGTTCTCAGAAAACTACTAGCCCCTGCCAGCCACAGCATTATAATGTACATTTTCACTATGAAGAGCAAAATATGTAACCCTAGTTATTTTAATACTTCCACTTCAAATATTAAGACAAACAGACCTTTTAAGAATATGGAGAAAGACAAATATCACCCAGACAGCCTACTATGAAAAATATGAGCTAACATGAAAAGACCAAATTCACCATGAAAAGGACAAATGGTAGTGGTCTTGTTGGTTGACACAAGATGCTGAGCCACAGACATCCAACCAATGATAATTCCCTCATAAGTGTTTATTTTGGACAGTCTGAGCCTCCAGAAAGCTTTCTAGTGTTCTATAAATTGACAAGCACATTTTACTTTATGTAAGTTGCTGAACAATTCCATTGCATTCAGAGGAAGCTTGTGTGCTTGAATAAAGAGGGGATCATGCTTAACACTCAACTTTTATGTGACATTACTGTTGCAGGTAATTTTCCTCTTAACAGCATACAATGTGTTACAGAAGACGGGGGGAATAGAGGTCAAATAAATAGTTCGGCAACTATAGGCAGGTTCTGCTTGAAGCAGCAGCAAAGATTCCCTACACTGAGATCACATCCCAATCAAAAATCACACATGTTTAAGAAAACCCACTAAATTGTGTTGCATGCTTTCTTTCCCTTTTTTTCTTTAGAAGAAAGCAAACACAGGAGGAGAGAAGTTGAAAACGATGGCATGTCTGCCAGCAAATATCTTGATGCTAGCTAGCAATGACTCTTTGAACACACAGAAAAGGAACAGTTTCCTTAGCAACCAGGGTGAAAGCTCTAAGAATATCTCTTCTGCTCTGTGATGTTTCACCCTTCCTCAGCTCAGTCTGCCACCTGTCACTCATGGGTTTAATTTAGTTTAACATTTTATAAGGTTCAGATGGGACAACTCTGGCTAGTGGAAGAGATAGTAATGCTAAAGAAATTTGGGGTGAGGTGGCAGGGGGGGAATCTGTCCTCATAATAAGCAGGGGTATGTGGTTTGCACATCCAGTGACACATAAATGAGGCACTGAAAAGTTCTCTGGTTTATCAGGCTGATACTGGCCTTTTCAAATACCAGATCAGCTCTCCACAAAGCCCTGATTCTGCCCCATGTTTTGAATCCCTTTTACTCACCTGTCTTAGCACAAGATTTTAGCACAAGCACCTGTTTTTGCAAAGCAGCTCAGGGGCTCAGCTTCTGCTTCTTCCCTTTTTTGTACAGCTGGTACAGGAAGGTATAGGAGATAATGTCTACATCTTTTTATATTTTCAAAAGTCTACCCAAATGTTAATCCATGCATGTGATCTTTAGATATCAACACATTCCAAACTGTCCTAGAAAATTAACCACCTTGTTTTGAGTTGCAAGGAGAGAAAAGGGGATGGAGAGAAGACAACAGATTAATTATATCCTCAAAGCCTTCTATCTTCGTGATTAAAATAATATCATTTTTATATTATAGCTTCTATTTATTTTTTTGGTATATCCAGGTGTCTTAACTCTTTTTACACTTCTTCTGTTTCAACTTCAATGAGTAAATTCAGGTGGCCTCATGCTTTTATAAAACCTTCAGTTAATATAAGCAAATATTCCATTTTCTCCACTAAAAATTTGGTGACAAGCCTCTATAGTATGAGCTTTATCAGACACATATGACATTTTGATTTGGGATTGTATACCAGGTAGTACATAGACTATTAGTAGTGCCAATACATGCTAAGATTGGAATTCTGTGACAGTTTGATTGATCTCTTTTATCAGGAACTGAAATTGCCGGCACACAACTAGCAAGGAATTCCCCTCCTCTTCCTCCCTCTTACCAAAAATCTAAAATTTGCTGCATCCTTCCTAAAACAGCTTACAGGGGAGGCACCCTGTGTAAGGAAGAAGTAATTTCAGGAATACAAGGACTTAAGGTGCAGAAAACTGTGTCTCCCTTCCAGACCTCTGGAAATTATTAGAGGTACTGCCAGGAATAACCCATAAAAATGAGACAGATCTTACTTTTTTCTCACACCTGACATACGAAAGTCTTAAAGAGAGAAACAATCTCTACTGCAGAACCTAACCTGAGCTTCATCCTTGGGCAGATTAGGAGTTTTAGAAGTTAAGCATCTCTCATCATGTACTAGCAATCTTCAAGGCTATTGAATGCTTCATTGAATTTCATATATGTTTTTTAAAAAGCCACAAAAAACACCCAAACTTATTTTTTTATAGTCATGCAGCAGTTTTTGCTAAAATATCCCAGTGCTTCTGAGAGATGCCTGAATGAGACATGAATATAAAGAGACAAGATAGGAATCCCTCTTGACTTTAAACCATCTGTGATAGATTTCTGGAAGTTGGTTAGGTGATGATATCCTTGGATCCTTTAGTCACTGTGGTGTTCTATCACACACATTTTTGAAGCATCCATTTGGAAAGATTCATCTCATCTGTCCCTATTTGATCAATCTATGCAGCCCCTTAGAAACACACATACTGTGTCACTTTGGTTTTCAGAAGTTAAAATGGAGTGCTCCCAAATCCATGTTTCAAACTGAATTTCCCCACTTTCTGAAGCATCCTTTCTGTAGGATCACAGCTCTCAGGCTGAGAATCCATCCCTCTGCTGTTGTAAGCCAATCAAATATAATACCAGGCAAGGATTATTTATAAAAGTTCATTAACTGTAGAAATGTACCTCATGCTGGCTTTGATTAATAGTATCAAAATTACTGTTTACTTCAGAAGGTTCCCCTTTTCCATATGTGCTTGCAGTGCCATGTATGTTGGTTTTTTTGAAAAAAATATTTTCTCCTGGGTGAGGAAACTCTTCTGATTTTCCAAACCAAACACAGCCTTTGGAGCCAGCTTGTTGGGGGTTGAAAATTGTTAACTCTATGTTTTAATTATTGTGTATTATATATACTATGTTTTATTCCTTATGTATGTAAATCCTGTGGTCTCATTGGTTGTCTCACCTGTCCATCCCCGGTTCCTGGGTTCCCATGGTTACTCTATTGTCTCCTCTCATTGGCTGGCCAAGCGGCAAAACCCGTCCCTCCCGGCAGCCTTATAAGCTGCGGGAAAATTGAATAAAGCTCTCTTCGCTGCTGGACTCCCTGCGTGCTGCTTGCTCTTTCCTTGTCGGCATTGGTGGCTCTGCCGCCCGTCTCTGCCCTCGAGAGATGGGCAGCGGGGGGCGGGGGGCGCATTTCTCCCCTCAAAACCCCACACCGGCTGACAGGATGGTTCAAAAAGCAGGGAGCAGCTTTTACTGTGCCCTTTCCTCTTCCTTTCCACAGCCTCTCTTTCATCCCTCCTTCTTATTTCTCACTCACTGAACAGTGGTAACAATGAAAGTGAAAAGCATATCTGAATTTGTGAAGGAAGTAAAATTAGCATTGATTGAGGTAAATCAATCAATCAAAGGGAGAAAGGAGATGAACTGTCTGAAAGGAAGCGACAATGAAATGGAAAATGTGTTAAGAATAGGGAGGAGAGTGAACAAGGAAGAGCAGAAATGTGCTTAGAGTGACAGCTTTTCTGGTCCCATGGTAGATTTGATTTTGATTTTGAGAGTCAGGACATTACCCATGTCATTTAAATAGCAATTGGCAGATGCTTAATCTGCAGAAGGAAAGAAAATTACATGAAAGATGAGAAAATAATGTCCCTGTAACAATGGAAAGCTCTTCTGCATTTGTAGGTGTTTGGAAGCCAACACTGCTATTTTCAGCTTATTGTTTTGGTTGCATTTAGTCTGTTCCAAAGAAAATGACCTGATTATTAGGCACATATTTTGAGAGGGAGAAAGTGGATTCACCTTAGGTTGCCAGCTAGCCCTGCCATTCTCACAGATGTATCTTCCACCTCAGTCCCATCCATTGTTTGGATCCGATAGCATGGCAGCACAAATATGGAAAAAATAGCCCAAGTGAATTGCACTTTTCAATCTGGTGGACGCAGGCTTTTTTACTCCCTGTATTTTGCTGAAATCGGAGAGGAGGAAACCAAGTGCAGATATATCAGTTTATAGTTCAGTCAGGAGCTACACAGGAAAACACTTGGAAAAAGAAGGGAAGGAGAAGGAAACAGCTCAACTGAAAGGAAATATTTAGATTACAGAAAAGAAACAGGCAAAGAAGAAATTGAAGGTTGTGTTTTTCAGAGTAGGAAGAGGCATTTTCTCTCTAGTTGCACTCTCTTTTCAGTCCTGAGCCTCAATCTCTGTCACTATCACTTGTGATACAACTGGATACCTGTCAGACTCAGGGAAAAAATCCAGGCTCCTGGGGAAGTCTTTTAGTCTCAATTTATATCCAAAGAGAAAGAGAGAAACTAGGCCATACTTGTGCCATTCCCCATGTCAGGTCTGCTCCTCACTGTACAAAAAACACATTCAAAGAGTGCAAAAATGACATGAACTTTTTTATCCAAAAAGAATGGCAATTGGAAAAATAAGCGACAAGTTCACTTCAGGAATGTAGGGACTGCCACCAGTACCAGAAAATTTAAGAGAACATGAATATATACATGAAGGAGAATGACACTGATTAAAGCTGAAGTAAAATCCAGCAAATAGAAGGTTGAGGGGAAATATTTTGGACTTCTTGAAACCCATGGATTACTTTCCACTAAAGTTTTACTAGCATTACAATATTTACAAAAACTTCTTGAACAGTGTTCCACAAATATTGTAAAAAATTCATATGTTATTGCCCATCACTAATTCATATCCCCATTCTTGTGTTTCTCATTTTGCATGAATTTTTAAGGCTTTTTTGGAGGAAAAAATAGTGGTTAAAAGTCAACAAAAACTACAAATCTCAGATTGACTTGAACACCTCATCACAAGACATATTTCTGTCCTCCAGTTATACATTTGAATTCCCTAATTACTCTAAGGTTCATGTTCTTCCACAAACAAGTAAGATTATTAATTGTGAAGTCAGGGGGACATGCCAGTAAGTCAGAAATCATCTCACACCCCCAAATGCATGACTTGATCCAAAACTATCTTATTTTGGTGCTTTACTGAATTAACAGATAACCTTCTTAGGCAACCAAAGATGACAAAAATCTATGTGGAACACTCTACAAAATATCAGCAACCATCACTGTGTCAGCAAATGCATCCCAGAAGCAAGGAGGACCCTAAAAGAGACATGGCAAAGCAAGATATTGATGAGTAATGTAAAGCCTGAATAAAACAAAATGTAGGCAATTACAGTCCAAATGAAGCACAAGGGAGAAAAAAGCAAACATCATAGTCCAAATTTACCACAGCACTTCTTAGAAAAGAGTAATTGATACTCTGTGGAAAAGCAAGGAAATAACATTAACGAACTCCATGGCTGGAATTATTAACTGAATCCAAGTGTTTACGACAGCATTTATACAGAGTCAAGGTTTTCTGGTCATGATGAACAGTCCTAGAGAAATATCATCATGTCAGTGGCAAGAGCTTTTTTAAATTCTCTGCTTAACGAGAGCTTTCCTTGGATTAAGCTTTAATGACTCCCCTAAAATGGCTTACGCTGTTCTTTTCTGCAGGTAGAACCAAGTGTCAAAAGGAATTCGAGAAAAAACGGAAATCTCAGAAGTTACAGAGCCTCAGTTCAGCTGAGATAAGGAACAACAAAATCTCTTTTTTTTCCATATCACTTAAATCTCTACAGCCATGCTCAAGACTTCCTCGAGAGGTTTCCAGAGCTTCCCGCTCTGAGGCAGAATGGACTACTACCAAAATAGCTTCCTTTGTACTTAATCAATATCACAGCTTTGAGCCTCTGCAAGAACACTACACTCCAGGTTAAACAAATATTTTAAAAAGCAGGAGAAAAAAAGTACATTGAAAGTACAAAGATTGAAGAATAATACCAGTTTTCCACTTCTGCATGAACTCCTTTCATATGTTCTGAAACAAAGGGAAGGTTTGGAGATGCCTGCAAAGTTCAACAGCAAAGTAGTGATTAAAGACATGAAGAAAAAAAAATAAAACTACCTGAGAAAAACTGCCCTTTCCCCTAGATCTAATATGGACAGATCAAAAGGGTATATACCAAATTCCATCCCCATCTCTCTTTAAGGACACACAGTTCTCCTGTGCTCATTATTTCAGTCAGTTGCATTGTTAGCTGATGTACTCCAGCCTCCTTAATTATTTACATATACCATATTCAAATATATTAATTATAATAGTAATCATAATAGCCAGTAAATAATCACTGCAAATTATCCCCTTAAACAGAATCCTCCAATCAATTTTATCACTTTTTCTAATAACTTAAGCACATAAATAATTACAAGGATTTTTTTCAGCTTTTTTTTTTTTTGTTTTGGTCACATTAGGCATGATTCAAAAATGTAAATTTTCATGTTTCTCTGTAGTCCATTATGGTACCACCAACATTCTGCAGTCACCCAGTGTCTCCCAGGTTCCTCCAGAATGTTTCCTAATGTTCTATCAAGATCTCAAATGCTTTGACTGTATTCTTCTCTCCCTTTTAAAATATCATGTGTAGATTGCATGTCTGTATCAGTTTTGATTTCTGAATAAACATTCACAGTGGTTAATGAAATATTCACAAAAAATGAAAATAAATCTTTTGAATGTTTAAGAAGTAATAGTAATTAACCTATCTAGTATTTTTGAGGATTTTTGCCACTGGAATGTTTAATTTTTATTCAGACAATTTTATTTAAAACTAGAGATTTTTACATCAGTAATTTGATATACATCACAAGTAACAGAGGTACATATTCCCATGTACACTTGTTCAGGTAAAATACCAGTAAAAGTGCTTTAGGCACCAAAAACACTTGAAGTTTGAGACTACTGAGTCTGAGGCTGCATGAGAGGACAAACTGTTAAAGCAAGACCCAAAGGGCACTTTCTTTTGATCAGGCAAAATAGGTAGTGAAGAGGACCTTGGAAAACCACGTGGCTTCCTTTTCAGTGTAGAATGAAGCTGCTGACATCAAGCAGATCGGCCCATTCTTAGTGGTACTGCACATAGAAAGTACTGAACACCATTGTTTCCTTGGGAATCAGAAGTAGGACAAAGTACACGAAAGATGTCAATTATGTATATATTTAGGGCAAGATCACCCTTTGAGAAGAGCACTAAAGAACTGGGTTTCTTAGTAAGACTGCAAGCCCTTTCTTTAATTGCTTAGATTTCTTTGTGGTTTTTATTTCAGTCAGAGCTGATTAAAGGGAAAATCAAGTATGACTGAACATCAGCTGCTTGTAAATCCCTGTTCAGCTCCTGTCAAATGTCAAATGTATTGCCTCCTTGCAGATCTTTCCACTGGTATCACTGGTCTCTGATATGCCAATTTTTATTGAAAAATTATTCTGGCTGCCCACAATAAGTACATTAACTTACATCTTAAAGATGAAGACCATAAATAGGTGTTACAAAAAACATAAATAGGTTTTACAAAAAACATACACTTAATGTCAAAAAATGTTTTCAGTCTTCTTATTATGCACTATCAGAGTTCCAAATAATTAAATATGTTTCTGATGATCTAGCTACCACAAAGAGATCAATAAAATGTGCTATAAACATACTGTAGTTATTTTTAAGCATTATCAGTATTTAAGAGAAGAATCTTGCTCTGACCTGCATGATCAAAAACCAGTTGTTTCACCATTCAGATTTCTGATTTCAAAACATAGAAATGTATTTACTTTTTACCCTGAAGCAGTCATTTCCCTGCTTTGGTACAGGTAAACTCTTGAAACCTCAATCTGGGTTTCTTCTCGTCTTTTATTTTTCCATAAATTACAGTACCAGGAGATGTTAATTGATTTTTTTCATTCTGCAGTTCTCAAATATTAAAGCCAACCTCTTGAAAACAAAACAAAAGGCAAGTGGCACTATTACCATAAATAACTGAAGTAAATATTAAGATACAACTCACCTTTGGGGGAATTCTGAATTAGATCTGTACCCCTCATAAGAGTTTTAGGTATTACAAAGCCAAAACATCAGGAAAATTTGAAGTTATAGGAACGTACTTTATCTTGGGGATTCTTTTAAATACATTCTTTTATATCAAGAATAAACTACAAATAAAGTAGTCAAAATCTTGGCATGGAAGGCTGAGTTACTGCTCTGGCAAAGGAAGCAGCGCAGAAAGCATGACATAATTTAAGAAACTAAAAATGGATTTTCCATTCAAATCGTAACCCCAGACAGGAATCCAGTTAATGAACTACGTCAAGAGACTGTGTTTAATAGACAGGGTCAGACTAAGAATGTGTAGAAAAGAGTGAAAAGTAGACCTAATGTCAATTTCACATTAAAACCAACAATGTGAAGAAGTGTCATATGCAAAACTCATACAGAGAAAAATCAGTATTTTTTTTCCTTTCTTAATTGACTTTTTGCATTTTCCAAATACAATCACATAGCTCTGTGTGTAATTAAGAAATCTGAAAAACTCTTATTGAGGGTCAAAATTTCACATAACCTTCATACTCCACAAATTTGACAGAACCAGGCAATGCTACACCTGGATAACTTACCTTTTTTTTCTGCAGCCACTTTTTTTCATTCTACTTATCAGCTTCCCACTGTACCAAGAGAAATCAGCAGTACCATGTATTCTATTCCTTCTTGTTGCCCACTCTTTATATTCCAGTTTCTTTGATGGATTGTTATTTTGTTTTTTGAAAAGTGAAGTAAATTTCATGTCACAGAAAAAAAATTGTACAAGAAAAAAAATTGTTGCAAGAAAAATATTAAAGTGACAGCTTAAATAAATAAAAAAAATAATTAAAAATTCATTTGATCCTCACAGCTTTAATGTTCTGCGTATAACCTTAGCATGACACTGCTCCCCTCGCCTGCCAAAGCAGGGTACTGCTCTTGGGACTATGCAGTTAATACAGTTAATACAGTTAGTGGTGTTGAAAGAAATTGCTCACTGTACAACTGCTCTCGTTAACATCCAGCTCATCAGCACGAAATGCCTTATCCGTTAAATACCTCTTTAGCTCTCTTTTGTCAAGAACAAGAACAGGAGCATCTCTGACAGAGACATAATTCAGCCTCAAACAAGTGACATCTCATGGACCTGGAGCAGTCTGACCCCGCAAAAGGTGGTGAAGGAAATGGGTGGCTGGAGAGACAGTGGAAAGGAAGGAAAGACACAGAGTTATCACTGAAAATCCCTACGAATGCCAGGCATCGCTTTTGCATACAGACACCCAGAATTAAGCCCCTAGATAAAAAGTGAAGGTGTGAGTTGAGAAATGCATAACATGACTCTGACTCTGTGGGATGGACCTAATCCATAAAACTGGAGGTAGTTGGAGGCATGAAGGAAAGAAAATGAAGGTCGATTGAGGGAGCTTGCACTTCAAGGGTGCTATTTTTCTCCACAAAAGAAATTCTGGACAACTAGGTCAGATGCAGAAATGCAGGTAATAAATGTAGAGGGAAGCATGACAGATTAATTATCTCTGCAGATACTTTTGTTCTATTTAGCAAAAGTGCTTGTGGCACTTCAATCAATGCATGTTTAAAAGAGATCATCTGCAGACTTTTCTCACCCACTAAGGCACAAATGATAGGATTTAATCCTGTGATTAGTAACAGCATCAGGTGTATTTAGCTCTTAAGTCACACTCACAAATAGATTCGAGCAGCAAGCAGACTTCCTAGTAATAGTTTATAAGTCTTCGCAGACTCTCATGTCTGTGTGATTTACACTGAAGAGGACAAAAGACTCTTGCAGAGCATTCACTGCCTTTGGCCTTGCAGAATGAACAATTACAAAGCAACAAAACCTGGGGCATCTACTTTAGGATTTTCTCTCAGTACATAACTGGATCTTGGTGCTTTTACTCACCCTTACAAAAGTGAATGGTCCTTGTCTTGGGACAAGGAATCTGTGCCAGAGGAGAACCCACTCAGAAAATTTGTGATTATTCCAGTTAGAGGAAACCCAATCTGAACTACAAAAACAATTTTACATGCGATAAAGAAACCAATCCCCATTTATATTGAGTGCTTGCTACTCGCTTTGGAATTTTACCAAAGCTAGTTAAATGCCTTAATTTCTCACTAATTATTTGCAAGAAGAAAATCAAAGTGCCTGAGAGAAATTATTCATGACAAACCACTCACTCGGAGGTGCAAGTTTCTTGTACACCACCTGAAGTGTTACACTAATAACTACCGGTTGTTGGTACTTACAGGTAAAATAATCATCCTGGTCTCCTGCATTCAAATGGAAAGCATTTCTAGAGTGTGATATATTTTATTTTAAGCAGAATTTGTAAGAATAGATCATGTGCCTTTTTTCAGAGACATTCTCAGGTCTCTAACCTGTCACAGACATCTACCCTGCAACCTTCTAATACCCAAGGAGATGTACAAGCCATAAAGCGTATAGATTATTTTTTTATTTTTCCTGACCATTCTGTAGGGTCCAACAGAACAATTCTAATTCCAAGTCAATTACATATATTCATATCAGACTTAGACCCATTCAAATAATTTTCATGCAAAAATCTCCTGTGTGTCCTTCTTCAAACTCTCAAGACGACCTTATTGGAATATTTTTGTTGTTAAAACTGCAATGTCACGAACTCTCTCCCCAGCATGCCAGAGCTGAAGGCAAGACCTGCCGTCCCCGCAGAGCACAGGGCAGAGCTGCAGGCCCTGCAGCCGGGCTGAGTCAGGGCAGAGCTGCCTGGTAGCCCCCCCACACCACAGCCCTGCAGCCTGTGACTGGTTATAACACAACTCACTCTGGCCTGGAAGGCACTGCCCGGATATCCTGCCTGGGAGGGGAAACTGAACTCTATAAATAAGCAAGACTCCATGCAGTCTTTCTTCTCCCTCTCCAGCTGCCACTATGTGAATCATCAAATGTTGTCAGTAATCATTTTTTTTCCTTTCCTTTCTCTCCTTCTATCTTTCTTCTCCCTTTATTTACTCCTTATAATCTGTTTGCTTTTACTCTTTTCTTTCTCTTGTGGGTAACTTAAAACCAATGAACTGTGTTTTACTAAAGCTGGTGTATGGATTGTTTTAGTGGGTGTGTCCTGTTGATTAGGTCTTTGTGCTGAATGCTTTAGTGAAATGCTTTTTTTTCTTGGTTATAACTTAATCCTGTAAAAACTTTTTGCCAAAATATCCTATTTTTCTCACTAAATTAAAAGGACTTTCTCTTAGGGAAAAGTGTGCAACTCTTCCTCTGGATGCTAATATGGGGTTATAACAAACCAGAATAATTTTTAAAAAATCTTAAATAAAAATGTAACTGCTCTGGGCAGTTTATAGCTTAACCCAGAGCACAACATCCACCTGAAAGAAAATAAGGATTTTATAATAGTTAAATATGTGAACTAGAACTTGCCCATGTAAATCATGTAACTATCTTAGTGTTGTGCTTTTGCAACTCACATTTCAACTTGCAGAACATTTCTTTCTGGGGAAGGGGAGCAAAGGGAGTGGGGAGAAGAAAAGCATAACAAGTGTGGTTTTGTATTTATTCTGTATAAGAAACAGAAGCAACTTTTTATTTCCTGTGCCTTCTTTTCCTCTGCTTAAATTCACCCTCAGCATGATAACATTCCATTGTATATTACACAGTCAGAAAGTAAACATATAGTAGTACAGGTTTTTAGCTTTTACAAATCACCCAACACAGATCATTTATCTGATTAAGATTTACTATGTAATTATAACTTTATGCATTTAAAGAGGACAAGATATATTTAAACAATCCACTTTCTACAAATATACTTAGTTTGCTCTCATTTAAAAATCTGAAGTCTTCTCAGTTTTATCAAGAGAAGCATGTACTATTTATTTTCCATAACATTTTGTACTTCTTTTTTTCTTTTTCCCTGTAACTTTAAATCTTCCAATACCCAAAGGAATCCATAAAAACAAGCAATTCAGGTTGACTCTTTCTATGCTGAATTATCCATTTTTTCCTCCTCCAGATTGCAATTTACATTCCAAGAGGTGTCTGGAATGAAAGTAAGTACTTTTTTTTTAATTTGGATGTGTATTCTGTTCCAAGCACTATTTCTAGGACAGATTCATGCATCAAAAATTCACAACAACAAGAATATAAAATTGCCTTGGGATGACTATTTCTAGGGCACATTCAAGCATTAAATTTGTTCACTAGAATAAGAAAATGAAATTGCCTTGGAACTTAGCATTTAACTATTTTTAAACTGTCCTGTTGAGGTGATGTGCAGTAATCCCCCCTTGTCTATGCAAAGTGAACTGCATTAATTAAATAATTTTCAGTTTCCAGTTATATTTCACTCTTGGCAACATCAAAACTGTGTCGATTTTTTTCCTTTTCCCTTTCATGAGTACTTTGAAAGTATAAACCTACACATCTTTGGATTCCCAGGCTTCTCTAAGTCACATACATTTCTAACATCTCTACTGAACAAATATACTATGATCCAAAGCCCTTGAAAATCAACAAAAATCTTTCCATTGAGTTTAGAGAGCTTCAGGTTAGCTCAAACTTCCTAAGTTTTTCTTGGAAGAATCCTAAGAATTCTGGGGGAAAAATGTACAAACAAATGATTAGAAATTCTCTGTTCTTTTTTTAACACACAAGTAAAAAATGCCTCCCTACACAGTTGTCTGCAAATTAAGATAATCAAAAAGCACTTTCAGAACAGAAAAGTTTTAGAACTACAGAAAATGTAAGAACACCCATGAAACAGCAGGCTGTATCAAAAGAGTTAGAAAATGAAATGCCATGTGCAGACTGCCTGTTGCAGATTAAAGGCAGTCTGAAAAATTACAAAAAAAACCCCAAACCAAATATGGAAGACAGCAATGCAGTATAATAAGTTTTTACTGCTTCAAGTTATTTGACAAAATACTGAGATTGCTTCAAAACTTTTATTACATTTGCACAAGGCAAACAGAGTGTGTCAGATCTTACTCTTGCAACTAGAACTGAGAACAAAGTAATGAAAAATATGCATTAGACCACTAAAGCTAGAGACTCAAACCTCATATTACGTCTCACTTTGTGATGAATATTCATTTCCTGTGATCCATATGATTTTAAATCATGTGCTGCTTAAAAAACTGTAATAGTAACCTAAGCATAAGATGCAGAGGCTCATATAGTAATGTAAATATGATCTTGCAAATAGTAAATTGAACTAGAATTCATAATTTTCCTGGTAATAAGTGTCCTGTTTCATGTTTCCTTCTGATCTGGACCAAATTTGCTAAGTGATGTCAACAGTACCTCAACTGCGATTTTGGAGGATTGGTTTGTTTGAATATGCAATGCCAACATTTTAGCCAGTTGTGCTATTACTGAGCCAAATACATATATGCTATTAATAATTAGACCATTTATAAACATTTATGTTTTCAAAATCAGAGTATTTTTAAGGCATGATGTCTGAAAAAATTAGTTTTCTAAAATGTGCAGAAGGCATAAGATGAGTTTGAGGAACTATTCAGGAATCTTTTACTTTAAATGACTGCACCAGTGAGCCTGTATAGCGACACTAGACCTTGAAATTCAGAGTCTTTAAAAGATAAGGTCTGCTTGGGTGTTCCTTGCACCTTTTGTACTTACAGCACTCTGCTTTTGACTATTTAAACTTCAAACTTCCTTTTAAACTTTGTCACTCACAGTCTGTCCAGGCTTGTAATGAGTACTACAGTGCTCCTGGTTTCTAACATGCAACTTCATGCCAGACCTGTAACACATAGTTAGTACAAATTTCTTATCTCAGTCTATGATATATTATACAAAAATACAAGATAATCAACCATAACTTCCTCTTCCCCTCATTCTCCTCAAAAAAAAAAAAAGAAGAAAAGTAGTTTAATACTGGGCTAAATGTCATGTTCTCCCCTTTGTACAAAGACTGAGTCATAAAACTGGTGGCAGCACCATGGCACTACAGTTAGAAACACAACCCTGCCTCTGGCAAAAAATAACATTTCTGTTATTAATATTTCTTAATTCCCGTGGTACATAAGCACAGGGACAGGGAATGGCTTTGCTGCCTCTCCCTTGCACTACCAGAAACTTAGCCCCAGAGTTAAAATGAGCTTTGGGAGCAGAGCAGAAACTCAGCTCTGGTTATCCTTAAATGATGCATAAACTGAAGAGCCAGACTTGCTGTGACCCACTGTGTGCTCTCTGTGAAGGAAACAGGATCTTGAAGAAAGGAAGAGGGAATAATTGTTTGCTTTCAGTCAGCAAGTCCCTGTTCCTCACTGCCAGAAACATTGCTAGAACTGAAATCATAATGTAATTATAAACCCTTTCTGACAACTTTTAGTAGCACCTAAGTGGAATAAATTACTGTCAAAAATATGAGAATTGATCTTTCCACCTCTAGGGAGAGGGGTGTTCTGAAAAGCAGAAAAAGAAACTGCTTTGAGAAAGATGATCATTCACCAGTAATGCTTCCAAAGCCTCCTGTGAAAGTATTGACCCCAAGAGAGGTCTATAAGGAAACAGACAGCATTGCTGCTCAAAGATGGGGAGAGGATACAAAGCGAAAAGGTAAAAGAGGGACCCCAGGTGTCACTTAGGGCTGAGAGACTTGACTGCCTTAGCATGGAGCCTTGGAAATCCCTTCTTAACAACTGCTTAAGCATAAATCTTAAATATTAACACTGAAAAAGCATCAAAATCCATTTCAGACCGGAACATTCACAGCTAATTCTCAGTTAACCAATTCTGCTAATTCCCAGTGCATCTTTCTTGATAGTCCTGAGCTTTGCTGACCTCTGATTCTCACTGGGATTCAGGAATAACATCATCCCCTACATAAAACTCCCGAGGAGTTCAATCCCATGAGTGTTCTTAGACCAAGTTCAATCCAATAAGTGTTCTGAGACTAAATTTAACACTTACACCAAACCTGGTCAAACCATAAAGCAGCATCAGCCACCCTCCTTCCCCTTGAGTGACCAAGGAGCTGCATCCCAGGTGGTAAGAAATAGAGGGAGCTTTTATCAGAAGGAAACACAAAAAAAGCAGGAAACACACTTCTGTTATGTTCAAAACATACTTCATTTGATTTCAAAGTGAGGAAATAGGTCTCTGTTTCCAAGAGAGCAGCCACTGTGCTTTACAGGCTCAGATCTTCTGCTGAATGCACTGAGAGGTACTTGTTATAAATTACTATGGTTTTGTTTATTCTATTGTTGGTAGAAAAAAACCTATTTCAAATGCATGACATCAAAATTGGATACATAAATTCAGGGAATAGTTAAATTAGAGAATAAAATTAAATTAATTTCAATAAAAGCAATAAAACTGATGTTGTTGAGTATTTGCAGACTGTGATTGTCAGCAAGAACTTGGATAGATTTCCTGATTTGCTCTTTATTGAAGCACAATTGGTATTAATTTGATGAATGCAGAAATACTGACTGCAGCTTTCAGTGAACTAACCTTGTTTAGGAATAGAGAAATATGAAAAGCATGCCACCAGTGCGTGACACTCTTTGTGTACAGCTTCCTTTCTCTTACCTTTATGACCTCAAAATGAGAGAAATATGAATGCAGGTGTTAGCAAATGAATATGGAAAACTTGAAGTCCTGACCTGACAAATGAATTTCAGTTATTACATCTGATGGAATATTCTTTTATTTCTATTTGCTATATTTTCCTAAGCATGCATAGAAATAATACGGGAAAATGTACATCTTTACAGATTGTTTTCCCTATAGTCACTGGTATGGATTTTTTAATAATTTGTTTTTAGTAGGGCAAATTACATGAGAAGGTCAGAGAAATGGAGGAGTTTATTGTAAAATAAAATTGAGTCACAGGATTTGGCCTTCCTAGTATAAGTCCTGAGTGATACTCATAGACAGATCAGTCATGATATGCATTACTAAAAGATACCCCACAGACATTCCTTTCTGTTCATGATTGTGAGTGTTCATGATTCAGCTGGGAAAAAAGGTACATAAAAGGTAATGGTGCCTGGTGCATTCAAAGCAAGAATGACAATGGGTTTATCTTCCTCTGAACTTGTTCCAGCTGTTAAAGGAGTGATACAGCTCATGCTTGTATAGGATTGTTCTCCAATCCAACCAGTTTCCAAGATTTTTGCATTCATCTGTGCTTGTCCTGAAAGAACAAATTATACATAAGATGTCTGTGTTCTGTAGAGCTTAATTAGAAACACAGAGTGGGAAAACAGACATGAGAAAGAATGCTTAATTATTTAACAGCATTCAAATAACTAAGTTACTCACACTCAATAGCACTCAGAGTGTGGTACAGCTGGTGCTTTGAGAGGTTTTAGCTTCCTTTGATTTTTTTTATTCCATATAAATTGAAATACACGATATGGATATTTTAGCTCATATTTTCAACCACTTTTCAGTAGATAATATGGCTAAAGCTCAGCAGCCAGCTTAGAAGAAAAGGAAATGGTGTCTCTATGAAGTTAATTTGCTAGAAAGCAAAGGGCACAGTCCTGTAGTTGCTCATAACCCCCAGCTGCCACTGCCTTCCCAGGAAGATGGAAGAGCTCAGTGTGCAGGATGGCTGGAAATTTGCAATGCTGAGTCCATAATGTGCAAATCTGCCTAATTTCTGAGAAATCACATGCTAAATATTTTTATCCCCAGCTGGAAAAACCACAGTGAAGAACACTACCAATATTCATAAATGAAATGCCTGAATTTTTAGTTGACTGAACCTGTCATCTACACAGACACACAGGAGCCAAACATTACTAGGGATCAAACCCAGAAATGTCAGGACTGAAAGATCAGACTTCCATTGTATCAAGTGAAAAACTGCTCACCAAGATGGAATAACTGCTTTGTTCAGTTGCTGGAAACAGGTGTCGGACGTGCTAGTTGAGATAACAATTTCTGCTTTGTTTTTCAGAAGACCACATGTCTAAAGAAAATTACGCATTGACCATAAAACTGGTTTTACACACACTACAAAACAGTCCCCCAAAAGAAACTTTTAAGCTCTTACAGACTGAACCAGGCACAAACTCAGAATCTGAAAGGAAGGATCCTTCACTTGAACCAGACACACAGACACAGACACACACACACACACACACACACATAACTGGGGCTTTAACAAAGGTAGAATGAATGTTAGTGAATGCAAAAGTAGCAGTTAACTCACTGCAACTACTCTGCTACTTTCTGCTCTATTTACATGGTGTGTAATTACTTAGTTGTATTACTTAGGCATCTACAGATGTACATCCATTAAATGAATTATTTATTCTTCTCAAAATGAAGGTTATAATTACACATCAAAAATGAAAGTCACAACTATATATCGCTTTCACTATTTTCTCCTTTATTCTATGTCATTACTTATTTTTTCCCCATGCAGTATAAGAAACTAAGGTGTATATATATGGAATCATACATATCTTAACAGTATCTATTTTATTTACATAGACAAATGCAACCATGGTTGCTTCCATATGGATTTACACAAAGCTAATATGAATAGAAAATACACTGTCTATACTAGGAAAATAGAGATTGTTTAAAAATTTATAAACTTTGTGATCTTCAACTGCTTTTCCATGATTATCTCATCTGTAATTCAAACTGAAGGTGTTGTAAATTATTATAGATCAAAACCTTGGGGTATATTTTTAAAGTATGTATCAAAGGCAACCAGTGATGTAGAATAAATTGTTAGTAAAATATATGAGGGTCTAAGTTTTATTCAGAAAGCTGCCCTGAGGCTGAGTTTAAATGAGCAACTTTGGTCTCTTTAAAGAATTCTCTTACTTGACAGAAAACAGAAAGTGGGGATGAAAAAGTCAGGGAAAATCATTTGCAAAGTGATGAGCAATGGAAGCTCCATGACTTTTTTGTATTTTGACTACTCCTAATTTCACTGTAATGTCACAGAGGAAAATGTGTTTATTCTTTTGGAATCATTATCAAAGTCATTGGGTCATTAGGGAGCAGATAGATCTCTTGCATGGAAATGCTCCATTCTGTGCATCAGACAAGTAGCTCCTATACCACAGTTTCTGAAGTAGGTATTATGCTGGCACTGAGCATGAAATGACTTTTTCCTCTCATGACCAATAGTTCAGATGAAATTTTCTGAACTGATAAAATTTTCAGTTTGAATTACTCAGAATGTTCTACTGACTTCAAAATAATCCTCTTCAGTGTTTCAGAGTTTGGTGAGGATTACAGTTTCACTTCTCATCAAATTTCTAAGTATCATGCACTTAAATTCTGTTTCAGATAACACAATCAAAACCTTCACTGAAGCAAGGCAAACACGTATTATAAAAATCACTGTTTTCAAAAGCATTTCCTGAGAACTTAACTAAAAGAAGCACTTTCTCGTGAAAGGTTTCTATTTTGCCTTACCTCTTTCAACAACCAAAATGTCTCACAATATTGAGAAGCTTTTTCTTTTTTTAGTGAAACCTATCTTTCCACTTTCTGCTAATACATTTCTGTAACAAACAAACTCTTTTACAAATGGTAATTTTCCCACGTTTTAAGACTTGTGTCTGAAATGATGACATGTACCAAGGCTCTCAGTGTTGCAGTGTCTGGCTGTGAAGGGTTCTGGGATGTTGCTACCTTATAATACACACCAAGTGAATTACTAGAAAAACAGACTGGTCAGGTAGTTTTAAATGTTTAACACGTCTGTAGGATAGAGATAGGATGGATTTGTACCATTTTAGAGATAAATCTCACGTTAGTTGTTGTGATTTTCTAAATCCACAACACAGATCCATCTCTTCTGATCTGCTCTTTATTTCCCTTGTCCCTTCCAGACAGCTCTCTTAATTTCTTTCAAAGAAAATTAAATATGTCTGGGTAAAGCAGAATGCCCCACAGGGGCATCTAAAAAGTGCTGCCACTTTGCCTGTGACTAATAAACAAAAAAAATCTCCAAATCCTTCTTCTCTTACCCCACTCTAAGAGAAGTTTGTCTTCCACATTTCCATTTGTTGCTTTTCATTGCTCTCCACACTCAGAATCCCTTTCTTGGACACTGTGAAATTACCAATTCAAGAAGTGCTGGGAAAGCAAATGGAACTCCTGCCCATGTCTGACTGACCTGGTACTCCAGATTCCACTCCAAAATTACAATTTTTCAGTACTATTCATACATTACCTTTTTTTTCCTCTGAAATACTGAGGATGCCAGAGGGAGGAGGTAGGATCTGAGAAGTAAAAGCCATTCAGAATCTGACTCTTCTTCACCTCCTGACCTCTCTCTTAAAAAATCAAATATGATTAAAGACTTGGTTTTATTCTCATTGGTGTTAAAATAAATTATTATAATGAAAGATCAATGTGCTTTTCAAAAATATAAAGCATAATGACATCACAGAATTCATAGTCAGTCTTGTGTGGTTGATTTCCTCCTTGAAGGCATATTTCATTTAAATATGAATTCCTAAAAGTTGGTTAATGTAAATGGGATCTGTTATAAGTTACCAATAAAAGCCGGCCTGCAAAGCTGCAGAAAAATAGTGTTATTAGCAAGACAATAAAAGCAAGCAAAAAGGTACGATGCACCGGGCTGCTGCCCTATAGCAAGTCAGCACAGGACGTTCATTTTCTCCCTCTTTTATACTGTTCAGCCACCACATTGTGACATCTCGGGATTCCGTGTGCGCATGCATAAGCTTTGATAGTTCTGCTCGTGTGGATTTAATGAATCTGGGGGGTTTCCCTTGGGTTGGGGTTTGTTTGATGAAGATTTCCTTTTCTTTCTCTCCCACATTTGGGTTCCTTGTTGCATGCTGAAGTTTTCCTCATCCAGGCAATCTTCTCCTGGCGCCTTAATTAGAATGCTTTCAGATAAAGGTGTGTATTTGATTTTATCTATCTCTCCAGGTTTGTCTTTTCCCTGGAAAAAGGATTATTCTGTCTGGAAAATTTTTCATTTACAGGAATGAGCCTCTACTTTTACAGGAAAGGAGACTTATTTGTTAGTAATGTAG
>VYXB01003379.1:73142-123097 GCA_013397135.1 Pachyramphus minor | reverse complement strand
AAACCCACCACCAGATTACATCTTATCTCTAGTTACAGGTTTTCTTGTCCCTGATTTTTAATTATTGTTTCTTCTTGGTCAACACAGCCTTAAAGTCTAACCAATCTCAACTTAATTCTGACAAGTCCTGGCTTGTTTCTGGCCAGGCCTTTTCAGGCCTATGCTGTCAGACAAGCCTTGGCTTATACTGCAACAATACAAGTAATTAAACAGAAAAACTATGATTATACAATTAATTCATTACAGGATCTATGTGTAACATATCAGTCCTTAGCTCTATTCAAAAATAAGACCATAAAATTTACAATGAAAAACAGTAAGTAAATATTTGTAATGTTTCTTCATGCCTATTTCTTGTACCAGTCTTCTTAATCACCATTTCTATTTGATTTGAAAGCACTGTATTTTATCATTACCAATCACTGAATGAAGTTTCTTCCATGCCAGCGTGTCTCAGTTTAACGACACAGAAGCGTTTGCTAAGGAGGGCGAGTTACGAGGAAAACCAAACTCCTCCCTCTAAGCAATTGTAAATCAGAAATTAAGAGTCTCCAGTCGAGGAAATGTGGAGAAAGAAAAAGTAATGGCGCTTTATTGAAGAATATATGTGTATAGGTAACACAACAAAAGAACGAAAAGCAACCAAAGCAAAAAAAACCCTCACCCCACGAGTTCCACCCCAAAACACTGTCCCTCCCGCTGAGAAAATAAAAAAGAATATCAAAACCTGAGTTCTCCCACCCCTACCCCGGCCTCAGACAGAGGAAAACAAAAGTAATGCCTTTTGCCGAGAGGAGTCATTTAGCATGTGAACAAGACAATCATTAAGGTCTAAGCCAAGCAATCACCAAAGCCTGAAAAACTCATCTCCACCCCAGCCAAGAAGCTGGTGTTAAAAAATTTACCTGAACCTAATGAAAAAAGGAAGAAAACCTATGACAGAGAAAGAAACAGACAAAAAAACCTACAAAACCAACCAACCAAAAAAAAAAAAAAAAAACAAACCAAAAAAACAAAACCCCAAACAAACAAACAAAAAAACCCAAAACTTAAAACTTGGTTGAGCACAGAGCAAGTCATTTCAGTGACTTTCTCTCCACCACAAAAGGAGCAGAGCTCATAAAGTTTTATCAGCAGTTTCTAGAGAATCATTAAAGACTCAGCTGCCAGTCTTCACCTGGTTGTAAATTTGATCTTCCATTCCCAAACATCTGTGCTGACCTTCTGGCATAGAAAGCAGACTATGTCACTTGGAACTTTCTCTGCAGGTCTTCTGATATGAAGAACTGAGAAGCTGATGAGGAAAAATCATAGAACTGCAGAATCAGATAAAGGTTTAGTTTGGAAGAGACTTTAAAGCTCATCCAATTCCAACCCCCTGCCATGGGCAGGGACACCTTCCACTAGACCAGGTTGTTTGGCTTTGATTCTCTTATGCAGAATGGGGATAAATGTACTGCTTTTTTATAAAATGATGATGTAAATGTCCACTTCACTTGCATCACTTCTGCAACTGCTGCTGCCAAAGGCATCACCATTCAGACTTTGAGCTAGAGACTTCTACAAGCAGCAGAGATTCCTTGTGACTAGCATGTCCACCTGAGGTGAGTCAGCACTCATCAACTGTTCTGCATGTTTGCATGAAGAAGTGTGAAGAAAATTGTCACTGTGAATTTAGCAACTGAAGTATGGACACAATTCACTGCCTGTGCATCTGCTCCAGTGTCCCAGGAAAACACAATACTACGAGATACAGCAGAAACACAAAGTACAAACAAAGTTGCAAAGTACAAACATGAGACTTACAAGATTCCCAACAAAATTCCATCATAGCAAAAAAGTGACAGGGAGGACAGGAAATGCATCCAAACTTAGGAAAATCACCAAAGGCCTGATGAAAGAAAAGACTGGGGAGAATAATCAGAAGTTACAATTGCCATATTTCAGGTCAGCACTAGGAAATTTCACAACCTCAGATATTAAGCAGTCCAAGGGCTTTCCGAATAAAAAATGAGCTATAGAAGTTCAACCCTGCCCATCTTAGAGATCTTCAGACTGCAACAGGTTCATTTTGTGTTCCTCCGACAGTAACTTTTCTTGTGAAGAGGCAAAACAGTCAAATGAAGTATTCATTCCTCTTCACCACAGAATGTCTGCTTCCTGTAGCCATTTCCAATATTCTCTTCCACAGTTTTTGCTTTGTAAAGGCCAAGTAACTGTGCAGACATTTGTCCAGTGGAAAATAGCCAAAGTATATCCATGCAGCTAGTTAGTATTAATTTCCTGTAAGTATGTTATTCATTTTTCACCTTATCAAGTGGTACGTGCTTGTGAGTTAGGATTAGCCCAGCACGTGTGAATAGATTTTCATAATTAATACAGTATTTGAATTCCTAATCCTGTACAGTTTTGGTGCTCAAAAAATTCTTAAGATGTTTATGAAAAAGTGAAGACACTTTTTCATAAACAGCAAGATGTCGTGGGTTTATTTGGGACCAATTTTTTTCAAACTCCCCACCACCACAATTGCTACAAGCTGAGAGGTTTTATGCAAACAAAAGAGAGGCTTGACGTTGGGGAAAAATATTAAGATCTATTACTAGCAAGATAAGACTAAAGAATAATATATATACAATAATTCTAATTAAGCTTGCTTATCTTACAAAGAAAATGTTAGGCATTTACAAAAGCATCTCTCTCCCCTGTATCAGTCCAGGAGGAGAAAGTATCTTCTTTTTGAAGCAATTCTGCAGCACTGTAAAGTTTCTCTTCTATTATTTCCGGGTCGATAGCTCTGATTTGTTGTAGCTGGAAATCTCTATCTCTTTCTCTAGTACATGTCAACTGGACCTGGCCCTCCTCCATTCAGGACAGGACTGGAGGCTGGGGGACGCACCCAGGCTCCATGAGGTTTTCCATGGACTACAAGGGGACACTTGCTGCATCATGATCTGCACCACAGTTACAGGGGATAATGAGTTTTAAGTCCTTCCCTGTTCCTGTGGGGTCCCATCTATGNATTTGCTCCAGTTTAGGTTTCTCTCTTTATGGGCCTCAAGTCTCCAGCAGGACTCTGCTTCATCTTAGGCCTCCTACAAAGAGTCACAGCCTCCGTATGCACTTGTCTGCTGCAGCAAGGCTCCTTCATGAGCTGCCAGGGGGTCTTTGCACCCCAGTAACCTTCTACAGGCAGCAGGGTCTTTCAACTTTCAGTCTTTCCCCTGCTGGAGGGAGAGAGGGGGCCCCCCATACCCCTCCTCGCCCCTCCTGCTACACTGACCTTGGAGGCTTCATGTTCTCTCATGTTCTCCTCTGCTCTCCGCTGGGCTGAAATTCCTTCTGCAGCATGTTTCAGGAGAGCAGTTTGTCTCCGGAGTTTCTTCTCCACTCTGCTGCATGTCTCAGCCAGGGGGTCTTCAGTGCCACGTCCAGCCCCAGCCCAGGGCCTGGGGGGGGAAGAGGGGGCCCAGCCCCCACTTGGGGGCCTGTCACTTCCCTCCTACTTCGTGGCTCCTAATTTCTTCTGCACAATCCCCCTTCTCTTTCGTTTTCTTAAATATGTCATTAGCAGAGGCATTACTAAAACTTTTGATTGGCTTTGCTCTGGAAATCCACCTAGACTTGACTATTTCAGCCCAGGGGGGCTGGTAAACCCACGATACAAGGCTTCAAGAGATACATAAGAGCTACACTTCTAAGAAATGGATAGCAAAGACAGAGATTTTTTTCTTTCAAGTTCTTTTCATTGTGAAAAGACTTGATAAATATTCAGTGAGTGTTTCTTTCAGAAGTAACTGGAAGTATAAAATGAGAAGTCCTTGCTTTGGTTAGAAGGAAGTATCACATATTAGGCAAATCAACTCTTTAAAGCCTGGCCAATTGCCCATCTTAACTACATGGTAGAAACAAAAAATTGTACACAAATTATATTTGAACATTTAAAAAAAGTTGTTCTAAATATTTTGCATTACCAACTTCATGGCTATAGTTAATTATTTTTATTAGATTAGTGAATAGGATTATCAGATAGTCAAAATATAGAGAGTTTTATTAAATCAAAACAGATGAGAAACCTCAACTCTGAATACTGTATTATTGTAGTGTTCCTAATGGTGTCCAAGATATGATGCAGGTGTCTGAACTACCTCCCTTAAAAATGGTACCATCAGAGGATGTCATATGCTTCAATGCAATGCTTTTCAGCTTTAACACATATTTATTTCTAATTATTACAGTGATGCTTGGAACTGCTAATGACTCAAGTGAGGTATTGAGTGATAGCTTGTCTAACTGAGGGATTTACCTCACAGTAAGAGGTCTCCTTGTAATTTCTTTGTTCTTTTGTTACTAAGCACAACCTACAAAGTGTTCAGCTTCTACTTCAAAACAGGTAATTTCTTCCATTTAGTTGTGGAGGTGGAGTGTCTCTTTGAAATATGCTTTTACTATTATAATTATGTATCTAGATTTTTTGTGCTGTCTTATGACTCTAAGTTTTAAGAAATGGTTTTTGGAGGGTTATACTCTTCTGAGCTTACAGTAAAATATCTAATGAAGAACCTAAGTCTAATTACAAAAATCCAGTGATTTCTCTCTCACAATCCACAGTTCACACCTTTTCAGGCAAAAACTGCTAATTGAGGCAACCAGCTGTGGAGCTGAAAGAGCTGCAGATGGATTAATCAACTCCTGTACTAATGAGCAATTCAGCTGCAAGAACATCTCTGTTATGACGAAAAGCTGAGAGAATTGGAGTTCTTCAGCTTGGAGAGCAGAAGATTCAGGGTAACCTAATTGTGGTTTTCCAATACCTGAAGGAGCTACAGGAATGATGAAGAGAGACTATTTACAAGGGCCTGGAGTGACAGGACAAGGGGGAATGGCTTCACACTGACAGAAGGTAGGTTTAGATCAGATTTTAGAAATAAATTCCTCCTTGTGAGGGTGGTGAGGCTGTGGCTGTCCCATCCCTGGAAGTGTCCAAGGCCATGTTGGATGGGGCTTGGAGCAACCTGGGTTACTGTAGGTGTCCCTGCCCATGGCAGGTGGGTGGATATAGATATCTTTAAGGTCCCTTCCAACTCAAACCACTCTATGATTCTATAATTGTATTAACTCTGTCAAGAACAACTCTTCCTTCAGCTGTAGCAGAAAGTAAGAATAGGCCTAAGAGCACAAATAAGCATGATGGAAAATATGACTCCACAAAAGTCTTCAGGATTTACCAACCACAAACAGAGTTTTACTGAAAGCTTCCACCTCTCTTTTGAAGTATGTGCTCAAAGCCACCTGAAAAATCTGCATGAACTGGTTAGCGCAGTGAAGTTATTACCCTGCTATGTGTTCAACCCACTGGCTACAGAACCAAAGAACAGTTTGGGTTTGAAGGGGCCTTAAAGCTCATCTAGTTCCATCCCCCGGCCATGGGCAGGGACACATTCTACTAGACCAAGTTCTCAGGGCCCTATCTCATAGCTACTGCTATGACCTAGAGTTGTCTACCTACTAGACATTCCTTAAAAAAAATGCTGTTTCTTTTGAAAACAAAACAGAAAAAAACCCAAAACCAAAACAAAACAAAGGGAAAAAAAAATAGGATCTTTAATTGTTTTGAAACAGCTGATGGTCATACTATTTTAGTGTGAGACCTGGCACAACAGGTCATAAATTTCACAACCTGGAAGGGGCTTTTATCTGCTTCATTTCAACAACCAGCTGAATATCATAGATGTGTGCACAATATTGTGGGATAACACGGAAAAATTCACCATGTGGGTAGGAATCTGACTGTTGAAAACAGCACACTAGAACAGGTAAGAATATAGAGATTTATAGCATTAATGCTTTATGCCATCTTAATGTTTGTCAAACTAAATATTTCACTGAATATTTTGTTTGCAGGACATAAAAAATTTCAAGATATGAGTGTACACAATTCTGGGAGATTACAGAGTAGGTAGTTGTGAACTCAACAGCTTAAGGCAAATGAACAAGAACTGTGTGCTCCTCTCTGTGCCAAAACCACAAGAGTAAATGAAAGCTCTACAGGCTGGGGAAAAGATTTTGGAGACTCTCAGCATGGACTGAACAGTGCCATTCCCAAGCACACATGACTCACCAAGTCCTTCCACAGGGGACATATTGGATTAATGTTTTACCTACTAGTCTGCGTGTCCTGCGGCAAATGACAGCTCCAGATCTGTCTAAAGCCTGCTGGACTGTGGGGAAGTGGTCATTTATTTACAGATGCCATGCATATCCCCCCTCCCCAGCCCCTCCTGTAAGCTCTGTACATCTCTATCAATTCCAAGCAAAATGCTGGATGCCAAGTCACCACAAGGTACATGTCAGCGTTCGTTAAACACACTCCGTACACTCTCATAAATTTTACATGGCTGTGGTTTCACTGCTGGGGAAATGCAAATGGCAGCACATGGCATTGCCCTGTGGGGAAGCAAGGGAAACACTGCATATTTTAGTAATGCAGGATTCATTTTTCTTGCTTTCATAGATTTCTTTACATTTTTTTGCTGTATGGGCAGTTTCTGTGCCATTTCTTACCTGCCTAAGGCACTCCTCTATAGGCTGGATTTTTTACACATGACTTATAAATCTCTGAATTTTTAAAAAAATGAAAGATGGGCTTTCATGGTGGGGGAATACTTTTGCCAAAAATAAATAAAATATTTTTCAAATATAAGAATATTTGAAAAAAACAACAGCAAAATCGTTCTTCCCTACAGATCAGTCTGCAGGGTGTAGAGAAAGGCTCATACAGCATTTCAGTTCTAAAGCTTGTGTACTCTCAGTTCAAATGCCCTATTACAGGGCTGGAGAAACAGGATCAAATTGGTGTTGGATGAAAACTCCACTTGATTTGTAAAGATAAAAGGAACATGACTCCCACAGGCAGCTGGTTTTACTCTAATGTGGGAAGAAGTTGCAGCAGCTGAGTTTCTGTGACAAATTGATGTTCCCAGAGATGAACAGCAATCAGGGCTGGTGAAGCACAAGGTTAATGTGATTGCAGGGGAACATCAAGAGGAGAGGGTGAGGTAAACCTGCTGCTGTGATCGAGTACATTTCTTGCTGTATCAGTTTGTTATAGCCATCATCTGCCTCTGCATTTTTCTGCCCATTTTTCCACAGTATTCACTTAAGATTCCTTTACCAGCAAAATCCCCAAGCATGAAGGCTCCATACTTCACACATCTCATGGTCACAGAAGGTTGCCCTTAAAAAAATACCTGTTACAGTTTGATGTCCACTCAGCCCCTTGGTCTCAAGACTAGTGGCTTGGCACCATTTATTTAAAGCAAAATAGTACATACCTGTTGTATTTTTCAAGTGCAATGGTTCACTTTTGTCTTCTTGCCTGATGTCAGCCAGCAGTGATGGAACATGAGAAACACATCAGCTTGACCAGATATTTTCCTTTCTCTATCTCAACCAGTTTCCAGATATTTGGCTGCATCCAGCTCCCTTCCCAATATCCTAGAGTTTTCAGAGGGTTTCATCTGTCTTGTGTTTTGGTTTTTTAATAGCATCCTGTTTTTCCTCTTGTAAGTTTTGATCTTGTTATTTACAGTACATCTATCATTCCTAGATGTGAACAAAACTAGTTTAGGCACACATGATATGAAGGACCGTGCTTTTCACTTCACTGTGAAAAAAACCACTTTGCTGTAAACAAATAAACAAACCAAAATAAAACCTATAGCAACAGACCAAAGAGTATCAATAATTTTTTCAGAACATGAAGTGGGTGAGCAGAGAAGCTTAACTTAACTGAACAACTCCGTTTTTATTCATGGTCCTAACTTTAAAAAAACCCAACAAACTCTCCCTAGACTAGGTGATCAAACAACATAAGGACTACATGACTTTTGATAGGTAAGAGAAGCCAGTGTCATAGATGCTGCTTCAGAAACAGCTGTAAAAGTAGCATTCCACTAGCAGAAATAACAGGTTGAATATATTTTAATTACTTCCAAACCTCTGGCCAAAAATAATGCTATGTTGGATACATGGTTTTTGCCACAAATTCAGCATTGATGAATTTTGCTAATCCACTCCTCTTGTTGAAGAAATATGTTGAACAAAGAGGGAAGAAACCATGCTCAGGTGCTCCCCTCTCCTCAGGTTCATCAGTTCTCCCCAGATATTCCTACCAGAAGATAGTCTTGACTATACTTCAAGGTACGCTGACAAATCTCATACACTAAAGAGCTGGTCTGCACCCCTCTCTCTGCACTGAATCCAGGTGTTAGACCCCAAATCTGTGAGAAATTATGAAAACAGCTTTCTATTTCACTTTGCTGTTATAGAGGATAAAATAGTTCAATGTTTGGATGCAGCAAGACAACTTCTGATTCCTGAATTCTACTTGAGAATTCCTGAATATCCCTTGAGAACGTGCTAGAAGTTCACACAGTACTTTAAGAATACACTGCAATTAATTTTAAATATAAGGCGAGAAAACTCTGTTTGCATCTGGTTATTAGAAAGGAGTACATTCCAGATTTTGATATTATTGCCAAACAATAGACTTAGAATAAATTTCTACTGATAGAAAAAAAAAAAGAAAAACAAAAAAAAAAACACAAACACACAAACAAAAACCAAAAACAAAGAAAACCCCCTAAGTTTTGTATTGATTACGCAGTAACCAATACCATACCCCAAATGATTTGTACAGCACAAAGTATTTACTGCAGTAGCACCTTGAAATTTATGTATGTGTGTCAATGGCCAATCTCTTCAGGGAAACTCTTTCTGTACAGAACTCAAGACACATTCTGGCATCTGTTCTGTTTTCATGCAGAGCAAAGACTTCTTTTTGTGGATTTGTGGGAAGTTCAGAGAAGTGAAGTTACAAAAAGCCCAGAAGTTTCTGTTAAATGGGAAATAAAATTAGACCATATCTCAGTTAATCTGCAGCATGAAACACACCTCCCATTTAGTAATTTAGTAAGAACAATGATGGCTTGTGCTATAGCCCTCTGGCCTAATAAATCCTGAATATTTTTTAGTTCTTTAACAAATCTATACCAAAAACCAATTCTATGCCCAAAATAGTAAATGCTAATGGCACAATAAGGCTAAATAAGGCAAAAGTTAAAAAATACTGAATTTAAAAGATTAGATATATATTTGTACTATAATAACATAACTATTATATGTGTATAATAACCATAATATATACTATAACATATTCTCTTAATATAGCACAGAATTATTATGTCAAACTTGCTTCCATAATATATGGAGAACAGGATTTTTAGAATTTCAGAAAAGAATAAGGCATAAAAAAAATTTTGTGTGTGAAAATGATTTGTGTCATCTTTTTGTAAACTATTTTTCCCTCTAACTTTGAAGGTTTCCATATCAATGACATAAGGCTTGAATAGTCAACACTTCTTAAGCATAAGCTTTTACTCAGAGTCTATCTACCATAGTATTTTTAAACTTGTAAGCATTTAAAAAATAAACTCTAACCATACAGAAAGAGAAAAAATTAAAGTATCATAGCAAAAATATAATTTTGGGGCCTGGAAACAGGTGCTCAGAACTGAATTTAAAACATTAAAAGGTTCAAAAACTGACGACTTCTCTTTGAGATGCTCTCTCTTACACAGAGAGACATTAAAAAGGGAGGAACACCCACCATGCTTGTGAAAAAACTAGTATTACTCTTCTTCAGGTACTTAAAACATTGTTTTGGGCTGAGTTGGAAATTTTCCTTTTTCAGTCACACCACCATTTGGGGGATTATGTAAATTGGACTCTCAGAAATTTTGAAGTTATTTTTCTATTGCAGAGACTATATAAAACTGTTAAACAAGTAAAAGTAAAGAGAGAATAAAAATTAGTGGTTCCTTAAATAGGACAGACACTGAAACTCATTTTACTTGCATGATATTCAATAAAAAGCTTCTCTTCTGACACTTCCAGAATCTTAACTACCAAATAAAAGAAAATGTTTAAACGTTTATTTGGATATTTTCAACTGTTTTCATACATATGCATAATGTAATTGGTTTCTAGCTAGTCCGATTGTAGTAATTTATCTTCTACACCACAAAAATAAAAATAGCTCCTGGGGAGTTTAAACTGTCTAACAGTGAAGATTATATGGGGACAAAAGTCTATTATCCTCCAATGCTGTAGAAATTAATGCTTAAATAAGGTTAGAATGTCTAAACATATTCAATCATCTAAAATTTTGCCACTAGAAATATTTTATCGTTGTAAAAGACAAGTGGTCAATGATCCACCAAAGAACTAAAGTGTGAAAGCACAATTTATTTGGCTAGAAAGTTTTCTGAGAGAAAAATCATAATAATAATAATTTATTTATAATATTGAATGTCTTTATCACAAGCCAATGTTGAGTAGAAGTCAAGCAGTAATTCTGATTGTAATTTCTCTTCAGAGCAGTACCCATTTCCCCCCCAATTCCTCCTGGAGTGGGAATTTGTAAAATTCTTACTTGTACTCTGACGCTTCACTGGGCATTTGTGCACAAGGTATAATGTGATTTCTCTCACCTGTGTGTGTCTATTGAGTGAATTTGATAAGGATTCTATCTGCTGACAACTAATACAGTCAACTCTTTGGCTGTCAAGAAACCTCCCTGAAAGCTCATTTACAGACAAACTGGAAGTTTTCATTCATCACTGGCTAAACCAACATAAAATATCTGCTTGACAGGTAATTTTTCACCACTACGAACTTCACCAATTTCATTGGGACCTCTGTAAAAAAGCCTTTAAAACACAGATACATTATTTCCTCATTTTTCAGTTTCTTCTAGTACTCCACGTTATGATTTTGGTTGGTATGGAAGGTTAAAACCAGTTTTTGATGGTTGATTCAGGGAGGGATTGTGTTCTCTGCTTTAAGCCATGGAGGTTTTTCATGCCTTTTTTCTTGGGCAAAGTGGGGATATCTACCTCTAGAAAAATCTAATTTGATCTTCATTTCTACAGTTCTCTATGGATTTTATGGGTTTTATCTCATTAGCAAATGATCTGAATAAAGGATCTCTGTTTGTTTAATGCATTTCAAGATATATGGAGATGGAGGCAGTGCTACCTTCTAGACTTAACTGGTGATTAATTTAACTGAAATTTCTCATACTTTGTAAAAGTATCTCTCCCTTAAGAGAACTCTGGATACTCTTGGTGGTTCTTGGTTTTTAAACACTGATTGAGATGCATATACAGATGTATGGATGTATACAAGGAAATTATACTTTAGATCAGTTCCATTTCCTCAACTTACTTCCTTCTGGCATTTAGTTCAATCTTTCCCTGTCTTTGGTCCCAACCTGTAACTCAGACTTCTTTCCCCATCATTCACCATTTTTTGGCATAAGTTGCAATTCCAACTAATATCTTTCACATTTTTCATATGTTTTTCCACTTCATGACTTTATTTTTGTTGGCACCTGTGCAAAGAATAGTTTCAATCAACCAGCATTGTCTTGCATCCCATTTTCAATCAAGTTCATACAAACCCCTGTTGCTGCATAAGGCTTTCATTGGTTTTAATCGGTGAAAAGTTCAGGTAAAAAAGCACCATATTTCTATAGAATCCAGAAGAATTATGCAGTTTATTTGTCTGGGAGCAGGGAGAGACAGGGACGTAGTTTGCAAACTGGGTGATTAGAGCACTTTTTGGAGGGGTAGACAGAGAGGTTTTTATTGTAATGACTTCTCAGTATTTCATTCAATGTGAATTGGCTTCAAATGACAAAATTATACTTTAAAATGCCTTTTATCCTGAAAGTCCTCCAGGAAAATAGGCATCAGGATTCAAATCAGCACAAACAGAACAGGTTATTGAACAAATTCCTATTTGAGTGTCAGTGGCTGTAATACTCAATTAAAAAACACTGATCAGCTACAGCTTTTTCATTTTGCAAACTCTTCTCAGAATTCATTTTGACTAATTCACTTGATTTCACAGCATTTGTGAAATGAAAATTAAACTTTTTTTTCAGGCTGAAAGGAAACAACATGCACTTCAGCAAGGTTAACCTGCCACACAGCCATGCTCCACATTCTATTCACCTGATCCCTCAGCCCAGCTGAGCACCAGCCACACCTCATCTTCAAAGAGTAACAGAATTCTCTGCTGTAAAGAGACAGCTTGAGAAGATTCCATCTCTCCAATCTGGGAGAAACATCCACAGTGTGTCAAATGATTTATTAGCTTCACTGTTTTAGCATCACAGCCCTTGGTTTGTTCCAAAGAGTCTTCGTGAAACAGAGTAATTCAGCAATATCCAGCAGGAACAACACACTTTTAATGGACACATTATATATAATGAGTGTCTAACAAGAATGGATGATGTCACTCATATCTGTATTGAATGTGTATCCATAGGGAGGGACAGACATCCCAAAACTGCATATAAAAGAAACCAATCTAAACCAGATATAAAAATTAACCTTCACCTCTTCAAAAAGTGGGGAGAAAAAATGAAAACAAACAAACAAACAAAAGGTAAAAAAGAAGCACCAAAATGCAGCAAGTGCATTTTCTTGTAGTTCATTGGATTTGGCTGGCCTGAAAGGAGTGTTTATTCATGGAGTAAACAACTTCCTTCAGCAACCACATAAATCTAATCTGTACATCCTTCACTGATCTATGAAAGAATAAATTTCAGTCCCAGCCTTCAAGTCTTTCTGTACTAGCTATGCCTGAAGTATTCAATCTCAAAACTTTGTTTTGGTATATTCAATAAAATCCTCTTCTGATCACTCTAAAACCTTATTAGTTATGACTAAGGCTGATTTTTTTAAAATCTGTATTATAGAAAAATAACTACTACAAAACTAAAACCTTTTAACAGTCCTTACATTTATTTCCTTAATTGAGGGCTGGGTTTTTTAATCCCTTTTTTATTTTTGAAGGAGTAGAATATATATAAATTGAAAAGTCAAGCAACTGAACAAGTGAACTTGGCATACAGTAACTTACTGTATTCTTCTTACTACTCTTCAGTGTCTAAATTTCCTAAATCTAACTCCAGTTATTTTAGGGGACAAAACTATTTTCCTTTAATTAAAATATTATTTTCACCTAAATGAAATTTTGTAACAGAACACATATCCTCAAAAATAAAATACACACTTCTCAAAGAAAAATTACTGAGGTAATTAATAGTCCTAGGCCACTTTGCAGCCAACAAATATGCAGTGTTAAATTACAGATTGCTGAATTGAGAAAAAAGTACTTTGGTGCTCATGTGTCTGCTTTTGATAGACAGAATTTTCCCAAGAAAAGAAGCCTTCCTAATCAGTCTTCAACTATTTCAACAATTTCTAGCTGACAATAACCAGTATACAATTTTCCTCTGACTTCCTATAAATAAACCCAGTATATTCAATAAAAAAAGAAAATTGTATACCTATCTTGCAGGTTGGGCTGTCGTAAGGAATGGGAAATCTTTGTTTTGTAAATCCTGATGACTTGGGAAAATCAGACCATATTCTACAACCTTCAGGAAAAACACGGAAAAAGTGTCTATACAGCCCTAAACTACCATCTTCCTAGGAAAAACAAACAAACAAACAAAACCAAAACAAAACACAACCCTGCTATTTGGAACACATTTACACTCATGCATTTCTTATGTCTCTACAGTAGTTGATAGTAGACAAGTTTTCTCTAGAAATAATCTATGCAAACAGAGCAAATAAAAACAGGCATAATTCTTTGGCAGATAAAAAAAATCATCAGGAACTGAATCTGTTTGTAATCCTTGTCTTGTAAAGTAATTATACATTGGCACTTTAAAAGAATCTGGCAAAATAAAGAGCCATCATTTGTGGCACCTTATCTTTTTTCCATTTCCTGGTACCAGGAGTTTGTGGGTATTTATGTTTGACCTGCATGCAACTTCATTGCAAGGCTAATGTAATCTCCACTACTAAATGCATCCTAGAATTACAGCTATGGTAATGTCTTCCCACAAACCCCATCATACAATCACCTAATGAAGTCTTACCTGTAAAGAAAACAGCTATTACAACCTCTTTTTTTGATTTCTTGGTGATGCTATTTGATCCCACAGAGATGTTCTCCAGATAGCCTTTCCACAAGCAACTGCCTCCAGCCCCAGGATGAAGGAATCTGTCCAGATGCCAATTTAAAAAAAAAACACAACAATGATAAACAACACCCAGGCAGCAGAACTATGTGATTCTGTTTAAATATGTTTAAATGTTTCAATGTAATTTTTGTCTAAATACGTCTTTCTTAGATATGAATGTAGAGGTCTGGAAGGACATAATCTATTAAAGATGTTTGTTTCTAAGAGTACTGTGAAGTTTACATCTCTTGGGCAACTTTCTTTTAATGAAGTATAAATCAGTTAAAAATACATTTCATCACACTTCTGTAGATGGGCTATTTTCCAGCTTTAGGCAAGACATTACAAACTTCTGGTTCAATGTATCTACTGTACATCACCGGTCTACTGATGTTATAGCTTTTATTATGTTTTTAAATGGCTCTGTTTGGATGTATTTTTTGTCATATTTAAAAGTAGCAGATGTACACCTGGGGATTTGTTTCAAAGAATGATTACAGCTATGGAACATACTTTGCATATTCCAAAAATACTCCGATTTTTATGGGTTTACTGTTAAGTGTTCAGGAAATCAGCAGAACAGGATTTTTCAGATACCAGACTATGCCGTTCCCAGGAAAAATCTAAAGTTTTACCTTCATACATGGATTGTTTGGGCAGAAAATCACACACTGTGCCGTAACACAACACGTTTTTTCTAGTGCTGACAGTACAAGATAGTCCTGTGAAGGTGACTTGAGACTTCATATTTTACACATTCCTTCAATGCCTCTAATGTCATAATTAACATTTTAGTCATAAAAGCAAAACAGCTATATCAGGAGTTTAAAAAAGCAATAATTCAAAGGAAAATTCCTACAGCTTTCATCACACACATAAAATGGTTGAATACTGCAGTTCTTGGATTCAGCGTGGCAGTGGACAACAGCCTGAGAGTTCTGTAACAAAGGGCTAATGGAAGAAACAGGTGGCTGCATGTGGGGATGTATATTTATCTATATGAATATTTATCTCCGTGCATCCACAGGCAAAGCTTTATTTGCAATCCTTTTGCAGGCAGAGATCTTTTTGCAACTGTTCTCTACCTCTTACTCACACATAGACCAAAATTAATATTTTGGGCAATACCAGACAATCACAGAATATTTTGGCATGGGAGGACCTGAAGACCATCCGGTTGCTCCCTCTGTAGAAAATGTATGAACTTTTCCAAGAAAACAACTGGAAATGATGCTGAATGTATGACTACAGAAGAGAGGTGTTCTCTATGGCTAAACAGCAATGGAATATTCAGCATTTCTACCTTTTTTTTTTTTTTAATCTATATTTATGTTTTTTCTGATAGATTATTTTGATGGAACAACAGTTTAGACTGACCNCATATTTTACACATTCCTTCAATGCCTCTAATGTCATAATTAACATTTTAGTCATAAAAGCAAAACAGCTATATCAGGAGTTTAAAAAAGCAATAATTCAAAGGAAAATTCCTACAGCTTTCATCACACACATAAAATGGTTGAATACTGCAGTTCTTGGATTCAGCGTGGCAGTGGACAACAGCCTGAGAGTTCTGTAACAAAGGGCTAATGGAAGAAACAGGTGGCTGCATGTGGGGATGTATATTTATCTATATGAATATTTATCTCCGTGCATCCACAGGCAAAGCTTTATTTGCAATCCTTTTGCAGGCAGAGATCTTTTTGCAACTGTTCTCTACCTCTTACTCACACATAGACCAAAATTAATATTTTGGGCAATACCAGACAATCACAGAATATTTTGGCATGGGAGGACCTGAAGACCATCCGGTTGCTCCCTCTGTAGAAAATGTATGAACTTTTCCAAGAAAACAACTGGAAATGATGCTGAATGTATGACTACAGAAGAGAGGTGTTCTCTATGGCTAAACAGCAATGGAATATTCAGCATTTCTACCTTTTTTTTTTTTTTAATCTATATTTATGTTTTTTCTGATAGATTATTTTGATGGAACAACAGTTTAGACTGACCCTAATAAAACAAACAAACAAACAAACAAACACAAACAAACAAAAAACCCCCCAACAAAACGAAAAAAAACCCACAGGAGAAAAAGACCTGTATTTAAAAAAAACTTAGAGATTCAGTAGCCAAATACTAGGAAATAAAAGATAAAGATAAAAACTCAAATCCAGTCTCAAGGGTAGAGAGAATGTTACAGGAATTGAGAGACCTTGGACATTTCTTAGGGAATAATTTAATAAATCCTGTAAATGGCAGAAGCCACCAGCCAGAAAGTCCTGAAGCCCCACAGAGAATCTTCCAAGAATTCATAACACTGAAATAATATGCACTAACCAAGGTGAAGACTGAAAGATCTGTGGATAAGAGCACCTTAGTGCCTGGAAATAACTATAACATTCACTACAAAGCCAGTTAAAGATCTGTCTCCTGGGTACCTTTTTGCAGTGCCCTGTGCAGTGGTAAAATCTTGCTCCTTAGGAGATCAGACACTACAGAAGATGCTGCACTTCTGGAAGATTCCTGACATTGGTATGGCAGGAAGAAACAAATCTGAGCCAAAGACAATTTGATGACAGGATTCAGTAAGAGCATTTCAGAAATATCCTTCTGAAACCCAAAAGGAAAACAGAAACGGGGGAAAAACAAATAAATAAACTAAGCACTGCTGCCTTCCTTCAATTATTAAATTTTGTTTATGTGGCACTTACATTGGCAAAAAAATCATATCTCTGAAGGAAAGGAATCTGGGGAAAACATACAGAAGAGACAGAAAAGACTCAGGGAGAAATTTAGAAGGGTTAGATTATGGCAATAATTCATAAAAATTCTAATATATGTCCCCCTCACAGTTAAGTAGGATAAGTTAGATTTATACAAATATTAACAAGCTACTTATAAAATAAAGAGTGCACTTATGCGCACATTGCAATAACAAATAAGATTGGTTTGGATTGGAAGGGACCTTAAAGCTCATCTTGTTCTATGCCCTGACATGGGCAGGGACACCTTCCACTAGCCCAGGTTGCTCCAAGCCCCATACAACCTGGCTTTGGAAGCTTCCACGGATGGGGCAACCACAGCTTCCCTGGGCTTCCTGTGCCAGGGCCTCACCACCCTCACAGCCAAGAATTTCTTCTTAATATCTAAATCCACTCTGGCAGTTTGAAGCCAAATACATGAAGACATATATATACATATGTGCCTATGTTTCAGTGAAAAAAAAAAGTTACTAATCAGGTGTGTGAAAAGCAGAAGTTGTAACACAGATTTCTCATAGCTTTAAGACGGGTATGGATTTACCTGAGGTGTTGCCTCAGTTTAATGAGACTGAAGCCTTTTGTCAAGGAGGATGAGTTCTGAGGAAGACCAAGCTCCTCCCTCTAAGCAATTATGAATCTCAAATTAAGAGGCTCCAATTGAGGAAGTATGGAGAAAGGAAAAATAACAGCCCTTTATTCAAGGATACATGTGTATTGGCAGAACAACGAAAGAACACAAAAACAACCAAACAACAATCCTGTACCCAAAAGCCCCCTTCAAAAAGGAAACAGTTCAGTACTTTCTGCCTTTTGGCGCAATTCGAACCGCGATCAGCAGGGGCGCTGTTGGATCGCTGGAGGAGCAGATCCTTGCTCTGTGTTGCCGGCAGGGGGCGCTGTTGGGCTCTGGCAGTCGCTCCGAGGGGCCCCAGTGTGTGGGAGGAAGCTGAACATGGAGATTTCCCCCACACGCTGAGAAGAGGAAGGGGGGAAAACGGGAAAAGGGGGTTCTTCCCGCAAAACTCACACTGTCTGCGGCTGGCTGTGGCCAGGATTTCCTCACCCTTTGTCGATGGGCACAAACTGCTGCCAAACACAGGAGCGGAGGAGGAAAGTGGGACCTCCTCCCCAAAAAGTTCCTCTGCAAGTGGGTCAAGCCTCTCCGAGTCCAAGCAGGTCCGGGCTGGAGGCAGAACAGGGCGCACAAAAAGTGGACACAAGCTAGGGCCAGAAAACAGCCAGTTGACCAGGCCAGTAACAAAACAACCTCAGAGCCTTTCCAACACACACCTTGCCTGAGTTAAGGCAAAAGTGAAAGCCTCCCATTTCTGAGGAGCGAAGAAAAAAAAATTCATCACTCCTCTCCACAGTCTTAGGAGGGCCGTCAGCTTGGAGTGCAGGCCTACTAGTTAGTCCTTTTGTGTGGGTCAATTACCCTAGGCAAACCCGGTCCCTCTCCCTTGATCAACATCTTTATTTTACAGTGAGGCAGGGGAATGAAAAATTCCCTGCTTGGTTTATTAGAACAAGTAAACCTATGACAGGTCTGTATCCATTTAGAAATAAGGAAATTCAATCTCTTGCAAAGTGGTGTTCCTTTCCATGCTAAAAACAAAGGGTGATTTTGCTTTTACAATTTCATCCAAAATGCTCTTGCAGAATTAAATACAGAGCTTTTGAGTTTATCAGGAATATGCACTTCACATACAAGAGCAAAATTTGCCATTCCCTAACAACTGGATTTAATAACTACTCAAATTTGCTAATCACATTTTTGTAAAAGGACACCACGTGCATGGATAGTAACAAGTGCTGGCAGAGCACCCCTGTTCTCTCCTCACGCACAGACCTCAAGGAAAAGGTAAAAACAGTCAGCAAACATTATATGGCAGCTTGACTTTTCTCTAAAATACTTCTTTTCACTGTAGTAAAGAAAAAAAGAAGCCAAGAATCATTATAACCATTCTGGAAAATGTAAATGAGAAATAATAAAGGGAGGCACCGTCTCACAGACTCTTCTTCCTGTCTGTTACTTTATACATGGGCCTGGGTTTCCATTAAATCCTAATGCTTTCTCAAGTAAGGTAACCCTATGGAAAAGGCAGTTTTCACTTTGAAATTACCAGATTTTGTTCATAAAACCTAGTGATAAAACATTGTGAAGGATTTACTGATATTCTCAAAAACTGTCACCTAAGATTTAAAGATTACCTATCAGACAAAGCTTCAGCATCCAAAAAGCTGTTCAAGAACCAACCATCTCCTCATATGGGTCTACAGTAAAATATAATACACAACTACAGACCTTTCCAAGAAGATGCATAGAAATCCTTCTGTTTTCTCTGTGGGCATCACAGGTTTCAGTTTCTGAGGAAAAATATCGTAGAGAGGCTCTCTGGGAGGTTTCAGAAGAATGAGCTGCTCAATGAGAACCAATGAACCCCACAGATACAGAGGCTGGTATTTCCTTTCCTGCTTAAGAACCAGCACAGATTTAAAAGCTATATGATCAGTTACCATGCAAAATCTCAATTATCACCTGCTTTAACACATCTCAAAGTCATTGCAGAATGAGACACACCAATCAGGCAGCCATGCACTCGAAGATCCATTAGGAATATCAGGCAAAACTGGCAGAAACTCTCTTTTGAGCGGATCTTGATCACACTTCTTGTTTCCGCATGCCTAAATTATTGGCTCTTCCTGAACAGATTAGCTTAGTCCCAGAGATTAAGAAGTTCTCAGAAAACAAAAGTTTTGCCCCTGGAGTGTATTAGCAGCATGTGGCTTCCTATCTATCATCAAAACAGCTTGATATAATTCTTTCATTAGAAGCAAAGGTGTGCAATGAAAAACAATGCTCTTATACTTTGGCTCAGTCCTCCAACGGGCTAAAATGTCCTCAGAAGAACAGAAACTGATTTCCCAGTGCTTCCTATGCAAAAGGAAGTTTAATTCCCTCTAAAATTTGCCACCAAGCTGCAAGTCTTTCAAGGCTTTCCCACCTAAGTTTTCATTCACGGCCCACTTGCAAAGATACAGATCATTTTAGAGGCAGGGATTTTGATGACTGTTGCCCAGCACACTCAATGGGTCGTACAAAAAGCATTTCACAGATGATAGCAAAAAAAATCCAAAGTATATAGAAAACTTAAAATAAGAATAAGAGACACTACGAGCTGTTTTGGAAGCCCATGAAGCAGCTGTCAGTGACCAAGAGTAATGTTGTTGAGAAAGTCTGTGCAGAGGAAGGTTAATAATGAAAAAAAAAAAAATTAAAAACCTCACTTTTCAGTATTCAGTGACTCTCATATGATTTATCTGCTCATTTCTCCAAACCAAAACACTGGAAGTGCTAAAATTTCAGTTGGATTTACTACTAAATATGCAAGGATGCTACTACCACTATTTGATCTGCTGGTATGATTTCTTCAGAAACAGTGAAAATAATCTCACCCTGGCCCAAATTTGGAGAACGTAACTCAAAATGAGTTACCAAGCAAGAGCAGCTAAACAGGTCAGAATCAAAGTAACCAAAACCCATTAGTACACCTTCTGTCTACCTCAGTCCTTCTCAGGATCAAGTGCAGTAGCAAAGCATTCACCAAACACCTTATGTGGGTTTTTTATCAATTCATAAGGCATTACAGGGTCAAATTTGAGTTTCAAGAGAGCTTAAACATGATTCTAGAAAGGCAGAGGATGGAGATAAATCCTAAACCCACAGTTGCCCCTATAGAAACTACTGAAATTCAAGCAAAAACTTTTAGAGTCTCACAGTATGTGGGAAAAAAATCTGTCTGATGATGAAGCCAAGATGCCTCTGTTTCCCCATAGAATTCTAGGTTCCCTTGCTCAAGGAGAAGATGTTTTTACTTTGAATGCAGAGCTGAAGATTTTAATTTTCTCAGTCCCCAGTTATCTGCCACCACTGGGATGAAGTTACTGTCACTACTGTGGTTTCCCTTACTAAATAGAGAAGTGAAATCCTACTTCAGTAACAAAAACTTTATGAATGGTGCTTAGTCAGAGGTGTATTTATCAGAGGAGACATTAAAAGTGCTATACACTTTTTAATCTAAGCATCAAGTTAGTAACTTTCTCTTTTTCTTAAAAAAAAAAAAAAAGTACACTGAATACATACACTGTCTCTCACAAAAAAAAAAACCAAACCACACATGTACCAAACAAAACTAAAGTTATTTTATGACAGATTAAGTGCTATAATTCTTTCAAAACCAACTTGTTAAAGCACTAATCATCTGAACTGGTGATTCAAAAGAAATAATGAAAATTATTCCACGGTACTCGAATGATTTGACCTCAGGACTTTGGAATAGTATTTTAGATTTCAAATTTTGTGTGCAAGAAAATCACCAAATGCATGTATTTTTAACAGTCCCTTTCCAATTCATTTTTCTGCAAGGACAGACATCTATTCTGTGAAAAATAAGGGGAATTTAAACAGTCAGCACCCACCCTTCCCCCAAGGAAACTGCAGCAAGGCTTCGAAATTACCTTTCACAAGCTTCAGGACATCAGATTAAAACCCAACATGTGACAGCTACAAGGAACATTTTTGTTTCATCCTTCCGTAAGTCTGATCTCTCCTGCCACCAGCAGTCCAACATACAAGAGGAACAGCAGTACTACAGAGAAATATTTTATTTCACTCTCAGGTTATTTCACTTACACCAGGAAAAGAAAGAAAATTGTGCAAGGTAAAATTGAAAGTCACAGACCAGTCACTGTCAAAATCCACGCACTTACCAGCCTCAGTTCATTATGAGGCCAGTTAATTAGAAACATTTAATGGAGACATCAATAGTTTTAGCCTGATCTCTGTGGGTTTTTTGTTGTTATTGTATTTTTTTTAATCTATTTGGCTAGCTGCTTGAAAATATAATCAACTGGCTAAAGAGAATTTCAGATAAGATATATGTTTTACCTACAGCAACTTCAAACAAATTGCCAACTTGGCTTATCTGACAAAAATCTTTTCCAAATTTATTTAGAATATTATGCCATTGCCTCATTAGTACTACAGTTAAAATGCACCACTTGAGTCAAAAGAAGCACATGTATTGAAAGACTTCCACAAAAACCCAAAGAAAAACATTTTAATTAATGTAATGGATATATCAAGAGTTCTAGCAAATTGTCTGATACACAAAGGCAGCAAGTACCAAAATGTTGGCAAGAGAATAATCCTGGGTGAAGGTGTTTTTCTTTGCTTTTATTGATTTTTTTTTTCCTAACAATAGGTAAGCTGCAAATTTTTTCATCTAGGGAGGAAAAAACCACTTTCCTTCCATATTTATTGCTTCCTGGTTATGATTTTGAGAAGTGTTTTGTAATTCTGAAAACTTACATTTTTAAGTTTCTGCTTTGAAAGACACTAATGGAACAAGATAAGACAATTATATAAGGGTATTCAAGAAACAAAGTCACAAAATCATCAGTTTTCATATTGTGTGCCTAGGATTACTTAAAGTGTTTGATTTACAGTTTGAAAATTTGAGAAAAGTTCTAAAGAAATAAAAGTAGAAGTCTAAAACTCATACAGAACAAAACAAGAAAAAAAATCAGCAAGGTTTTAAAGAGCTATTTCAGACTTTGCAGTCAATCTCAGGAACACTGATGCATCAGTGATTCAAACCTTGATATTTCCTACAAGATAATGTACAGAAGTACAATTTTCTAGAGTGTAATTGCATAAAGCATTTCTAAAAGAGTAATAGAAGAATTTCAAGTTATCTATCAAAGGAAATCTAGTGAAAAATAAAATATATTTGGTTAAAAATGAGGAGATTCTGTCACATTAGGCACCACTGCCCTCTTCAGTCAGGCAGACATCAATTTCACACACTTCCTTTAGAGAACTTTGCCTGATGAATTCCTGTGAAAATACTGACAAAGATGATGGTTATTTTTACTTTAGGGAACATTTTTCTCATAACAGCATGAAATGGTGCAGCATTTAATTCATATACTGAAAATAAGTATTTAGGTGTACTGCTTTTATTTGACACATGGCTTACACGCATGTGCACTGTGAAGACAACATATATTTCTTTACATACTTAACATTTTCTTGTATCTATATAAATTTGAGAAACATGCTCCTTTTTTTTTTTCCTCTGGAAATACTGCATTGTAGAGAAAACAAATCACTTATGGTTTTCATTCACTTCATACCTGACAGGACTATTAAACAATCACATACCATCATAGCAAGATTTCAATAGAATTGCAACAACTGCTAAATGAACTTAAAAGCTTATATCTAAATCAAAAAAACTCCATCACAAAGAAACCTCTGCACATCTTTTTTAATATTCCTTAACTAGGATGCAATAATGCCTACACTGGGAATTTTTTTTTAAGGTGAAAACATACAAACATGAAAACATACTTTTTGCAAGCAAAATCTCACAGCTGAAATTTGAGAGTTTTCAGGTACAGAGGAATGAAAACGTAGCACTAAATATCCATACAGTACAAAGAGAGGTCTGGATGAGCAAGAGGATCTTAATTCAATCCTTTTCTTACTCATATCTCTTAAGAACTGAATCTTGATTTAAGACACAGTCAATCTTCCATCACTTGGCAGCATGAGAATAAACACTAGGAAAAACCTTGTTTTTAACCAACAGAAAGAAAAGTCATTTTACTTCTCTGAGCTTCAATTTGGGTTTTTTGTTTTTTTAATAAAATGGGTATATAATGTATTCATTATCACAACTTTGTAATTTGTTTTTCATGTCTGGTCTTTCACTGATGGAGAAAATTCATAGAATCACAGGACATTCTGAGTTGATGGGACTCACAAGGATCATTGAAGTCCAACTCCAGCTATTCCCTAAAAGCATGTCATACTTTGAAAGGACTTCTACATAAAATTCTGAGAGACCTTGAAACAAATCATTAGAGAAAAAAAAAGTTAAATTGCAGAGCAGCTTATCTCCAAGAGAGAGCAGACAACAAAATCCAACAAAACACTCCCTTTCAGGCAAATCTAATTCTCCAACATCTCATTCTGCAGTAAGCTATCCAGATAGACACATCTTCATGCTTGGCACAGAAGTCAATAGGCTCCAGCTATATCAGATCCTATTTCAGAGGTGCAGGAATTACAGCAGCACTACACTTAACTGCACCAGGCTTTAGAAATATCCATCCTTATATGCTTAAAGTTGCATATGGGAGAATAAAGGCTCCAAATCAGCTTGTTACACCCCATTACAGAGACTTATAACCTCCATTGGCAAATACTGGAGAGTGTTTGTACTTTCCTTCCAAAAATCCAATCACATTTCACTGGCCTTGAATGGCTTCTCTGAATTGCAGACAGCAAAGGTCTAGCATCATCAAAACTACTACTATTTTAAATCAGATTCTTCTTAATTCAGCTACTTATCTTGAAGCTGGCTTGGAACCTAGAAGCAATACAGAGATCTTTTTGCCCAGGGCAAACTGCAAATATTGCTGGTTTCCTCACAGCACATTGAAAGCTCAGGTACCTCAGGAGCTGGTGATGGCTCAGATCAGCCAGCTCAGATTCAGCAGCACAAGGACAGGGTCCAGTTTGGTGTGACTCAGGTACCCCTTTGGGAAGCCCTTCAGCCCTGGAAAGGCTTTAATCTTGGCAAACCCAAGCTGAGTGATCTCACTTACATACATGGCATGATGCCCTCAAGCCAACAAGTCATTCAGACCCTGGGGGAAACAGTGCACAGATGCACTGTTGGTTCCAGGAGCTTCCAGATGGTTCCAGAATTGCCAACACAGTGTCATTTGATCCTCTAGGATCAAAAATGAGCTGTTGTGTAGGCTGCTGAGGCAGTTTAAGTGTCAGTGACAATGGAGGCAACTGATGATGATTCCCCAGCCTTCTCCACTTGCAGTCAGACTTGCAGTCAACTCAACAGTTTCAGTTTCAACCAATGAGAAGATAAGTGGACTGTGAACCTTTAACTCTTTTAGTCCTGTGTACCCTCTTTTCTCAGTATGGCACCTGTCCAGCACCTTTCCTTTGGATGCTTGCTTTATTAACATGTACTGCAGGCACATTTTTCCGTCCATTCTGAATTTGCCTGGGGTAGCGTTAACTTTCTTCACAGTAGCTGATGTGGGACTGTGTTTCGGACACGTGCCAGAGACAGCGTGGATAACACAGGCATGTTTTTGTTCTTGCTGGGCAGTGCTTGCACAGAGTGAAAGAAGGATGTTTCTCCTTCTCCCACCACCCCACCAGCGACAGGCTGGGAGTGCACAAAGAGCTGAGAGGGGGCACAGCCAGAACAGGTGACCCCAACTGACCCAGGGGGTATCCCAAAACTCATGGCATCATGCTCAGCATATAGAATTGGGGGAAGAAGGAGGAAAGGGGGGACATTTGGAGTGGTGGCGTTTGTCATCCCAAATCACTGTTACATGTGACAGAGCCCTGCTGTCCTGGGGATGGCTGAGCACCTGCCTGCCCCTGGAAAGTGGGGAATGGATTACTTGCTCTGCTTTGCTTATGCACATGGCTTTTGGTTTATATGTTAGAACATCTTTATTTTAACCCATTTTTACCCTTTGGATTCTCTCCCTGATGCCACAAGGGGTAGTGACAAGCGGTTGCATGGGGGTGCCAGTCAGGGTTAAGCCACACCACCACCCTCATGTTAAACAACAAACAGGCAGTTAATTAACATTATGATAAGCCCCTTGTGGAAGAATTACTTTTTTTCCTCTGGTTTCATCACAGCTGCATCTGTACTTAATAGATTTTAAAATTGCATCTCTGCCTGGTTCATTTATCTCCCTTTCTCCCCCTCTTTTTTCCAATGACTTGTTCCACAGTTCTGATTCTTCACTGAACACATTTCTGTCTCTACTCTCTCTCCCACCATTTTTAGATGTAAAATATGAGTAGGACAAGGAAAAAGATCAAATAGGATATAATTCCAAGAGAGTATTTTGGCACAGTGAAAGCAGGGTAATGTTCTCTGATGCGAAGTACCTTTGACAATAATATGGTCTCCTCTGAGGGAGCTGTGTAGTTGTTTCATACGATTTCCTTCTGTAAAAATCTTGGGAATTCTCATGCAGCTTCCTCTGAGGGAGTTGTGGAGGTTGTGTGGTTTTCTTCCATAAGAACCCTTGGAGAAAATGGCTGTTCTGGGTGCCCAATGTAAATAAAATACTTCGTTGTCGTTCATTGAAAAATTTCTTAGTCACCCTTCTACCCCTGGGGTGGAGGTGGTGGGAGAAAATTTGGATAATGAAGAAGAGGTTATGCAGAAATCTGAAACAATATTGTCTTTAAAAGATTCAGGGAAGTAATTGTATTTTCAGATAAAAGAGAAAAAGGGAAAAAAGATGCAAGCGGAGGCACTTCTTGCTGCTGAGCATGATCATGTCCAAAAGCTTCAGGCGGAGCTTTGGAATGCACATGAGAGAGAGAGAATCTTACGGGGAGATTTGCAGGATGTAGAACCTGTAATACTCTCTGAAACAAGGTCTAGTAACTCAAAATTACTTGCCTAGTGCAGGAGCTATGAGACAGTAAGTCAGTCTGTCATTCTGGTAAAGAGCAAAAATTAGAGTTTCCACTGACATCTGATGATGAGGATGTAGCATGTCAACCCTTAATTATAAAACTGACCAGGGTCAGCAAACTGCTACTAAAACAGTGCCATGTACAGCTACTGAGACATCAAAATCTGGCCATAAATCAAGCAAAATTGAAAACCACTTGATATTAATGCAGTGGGATGCAGAGAAGCTGGATCCACCTCCCAGACAGCAAAAAGTTAAAGCGACTGGAGTAAATGGGGCAAATGTTATCTACCCAAGTGATGAAGTTAATTCATGGCTCCAGGACAAGAAGTGAAAACCTCCTAAAAACCCTGAAGGAAACCCAGCCCAAGCAGCAGCTCTTGTCAATGTTTTACAAGCAGTCTCACTCCCTCCAAACAAAAAATTGATCCGAGGAGAGCCCCTGAAAAGATGGGGCAAGCAACAATAGCAGTGTAGCAAGCATTTTATGAAATAGAAGTTAAAACTCCACCTGAGAGACACTGTTTTACTCTCTTTCTTTCCCTCTCCTCCCTCCCCTCCCTGCCTTTTCTTATTTCTATCTCTGTCAGACATTTACCAGTAAATAAAACCCATACTATTGACTTTGGCATTTGGTCTCACTTGTACCTTAATTCAGACAGAGGCATTTTTAATAATTTTAATAACCAGATCATAACAGAAAGCCAACACAGCACTGACACAAGACGATAAAAAGGAGAGAGTTATTCTTTAATGGTTCAACCAAATATCCATTTGTTATTTCTATGACAGAAGAAACGTAATAGCTTCAGAAAATAAAGCCCACCTAACCTATGGGTCTAGAGTCATAATTTTAACCTGTACAAGGACATTATGTGCATTTGCACTCCCCACGCACTAACCTATCTACACCCTAAAGCAAGCCTTCTCTCTATTTTGGGTACTTGTAGGCTGTAAAGTTGTGATGGGTTTTTGCTTGGTACAAGGAACTTCGTTAAAAAAACCCCAAACCACCAAACCTACAGATAATATTGAAAAAACCACTAGAAATAATAGCACCTGTACACTTTTGTCTGAGTGATCTCTCACACCATACCCAGCAGTAAAAATACCCAGTAAACACATTTCTGGAAAAACTTTTCAAAGAACTTTCCAACCCTGAAGATTCAGAATTCTGTAAATTAATTCGGAATTCTAAAAATTCATTTTTAAAAAAGATAACACATGAGAAAAGCTTTTTCTGTCTCTAGTATCATTTTAGAAACGAGCAATAAAGTCAGAATTGAGAATCTGAGAGAAGGCAAAGTGAGTTTTGTTCTTAATCGCCATGTTTTACCTGGATCAATAAAGTGGAATTTCAAACACCTTATCTGTAGTTCAGTTTCCACTTTTTCACTAAAACTAAATGCATAGAAGATGTTGCTCATATTTACTTGGCAATGCACAGGGCTGTATAAGACCACAGGAAACAAATGACAGGGTCAAACCAATGCATGATATAGCACCCATTTTGTCTGCCTTCAACAAAATGAGGCAAAAGAAGGTGTCTTACAGGGAGCCAACACAAGCTCAGGTCACAACCAATAGTCACTCTCCCTGTGGAAATACTCTCCACAGAAATCCACAGCCCTTGTACTGGAAAATTTATTTGCTCTCATTCTTGGAGGTACAAATTTAATTTTATAGCAGTCTGGTTCTCTAATGACCATGACTTTTTCACTCATTCTTAAAATCAGTCTTTCTAAAAATAGCAGGAAAAGGAAGGCAAAGACCTATTAAAAGTTATCTTGTTTGCCTTAGAGGTAGACATTTCAACGTGGATAAATAGAATTACAAAAATCCTTTGGTTTTTAATAAATGTACTTGATTTTAGCTTCAGACCAAATTTTTAAAGCAGGTGCAAAATTGAGTCAAATAGATGCTTAAGAGGATTTTCAGACACGGAATCCCAGGATGGTTTTGGTTGGAAGGGACCTTAAAGCTCGTCTTGTTCCACCCCCTGCCATGGGCAGGGACACCTTTCACTAGACCAGGTTCCAACCTTCCAGAAATGCAATTTTCTTCCTGTATTACAAGCCACACAAATACTAAAATAACTATATACATGTGACCAGGAATGACAACAAGTTTTCCTCATGGGGAATGAAGATCCTTACACAAACACACTTTATGAAAAAAATATCCTTTATTTAACATTTCTTTGTATTTTCCCCCTTAATTATATTTTCCTTTCAAAATGAGTAGAAAGTTAAACTGCAGAAAAACTCTCAAAACTGCAGAAAGACTCTGCATTTCCTGTTTATGTTATTCATTAAGACTCAGTCTGTCTCTGAGAACGTGTCCATGAAAAACCAGCATCGGTTTTGAAAATAATAGGTTTTTAGTAGCCACCAACTGACTGACGATACCAGATTTTAAAAGCACTGCCCAGTGACCTATAAACATTCACTGCACTAATAGCGAAGGTGGAAGCTGTTAGGGGGTAAGTGGAAAGTACTTGTTACAGACCAGAGAGTTGCTTTAAATGACATGACAGGTCTTGCAAAGCCCCTTCTGATCCTTTATTCTTTCTGCAAACTGGGCAGCAGCAGCACAGGTTAACACCAGCCTTTGACAAATGCTGCCTGCAGAATTCTGACCTCACCACACACCTGAAGAAAAATCTTGAGCATAATAGATCAGTGTGACATTTCATCCAGATAATCCACTAATAGTGATCACACAAACTCAACAATTCACCTCCCTGTTTCTTGCTGGCAGCATCAGAAGTAGCTTTGCAGTTACAGGGTGAACTGACAACCTTCCATTAAGAAAAAAAAAAAAATCAAAACAACAACCAAGCAAGCACTTCAACTCTCTGTCCCTAGAAATATAGAATGTGAACACAGGGAAAGAGTATAGTGGAGAGCAAGACTTTTTTTTCAGGAGGGAAAGTATATGAAATGTGAACACTTGTAAACAATTGCACCAGGAAATTCTTCCTGGCACACATGTAGAACAAAGGCAGCATTTGGTGAACGGATCAGCTAGTCCAGATTTATCTGTGGGGAGAAAGAAGGAAAGTCAGTGGTTGAAAATCTGGCCTCTCACCCCTTGATTGAGAAAGAAAGTAACCAGGGAGGCTGATGGTTGGCAGGATGGGGTTAAAAGAGATGCTTATGGCTGTCTGACACTGTGATCCGGCACTTCTCCCAACACAATATAAAGATAAATGACTTACGTCTGTTGGCTAAATATAATCAACCATAACAGTCTTTGGGAGCCCCAAACACCATAAGATAACTGACACACATCATAAGGAAAATAAATAAATCTAGACGTTTCCTTTTGCACCCCTGTAAAATTATTTATATTGTTGTTTAGAACCAATAAGCCTAAAAACCAAAAATATGAAGATTGTCTTATGTCTTAAGATACAGAATTGAACAGCACAACCCTGTATAAATCAGTCACCATGCAGAAATTAAAAAAGCTAACTCCAAATTAAAGGAAGGCTTATTAGCTCAAGCATTACACCTGGCTAATAAACATAATTCTCAGACCAAATTAGTATCTTCACACAACTTGTGCCATGGAGACTCAAACTTTTGGTTGAGGCTCACTCAAGAACAGCCAAAAATGTTTCACTACAGAACTAAAAATTGATGAAAATTGTACTTTTAGACCTCAAGTAGCTAATGGGTACTTTCCAGCAAGATAGTTGTGTTTCAATTGTTTATATTTTTCTTGCGCTCGCTTTTCTGTCAGGCAAATACTATGCACGGCAAAAGCCTAGTGGCCAATAACAAGCTCTTCCATGACTTGTGAGAACGCAGACCAGCAAGAGGCGAGGTAAGGACATATTTGCTGTAATCACAGCAACCTGGCAAGGATCAGGAGCTTTAGAGCCAGTCAGCAGGGACAAAGAAATAAGTCTCTGCTCCATAAATCACGGAATCAAGGAAGACAGATGGAAGGAGTTTGGGAGGCCACCTAGGGCGCACCTCCTTGCCAAGAAGCAGGGAAAATTACATGAATTGTCATACAAAACTTATTTAACCTGTTCTTAAAATCTCCTATATTTGTCAAGACTGAAGGGCTGCAACTGGATGGGCACCCTGGGTGATCTCTCTTCAGAGATCTTGTTAATTTCAAAGCACTGACAAAACAAGATTATGAAAGGCTGCAAGAAAAAAGAAAAATGTCTCTGCAAAGGAATGAAACCAGCACAATATTAAGTTTATTGGTTTGGGGTTTTTTAAAATATTTCCCAGCTTTGATTTTTCTCTTACATTTGTTCTTTGGGAGCCCTGAAGTTGGGATGTCCAGGAAGTCAAATATAGCAAATGAATCTGAATTTCTATAGTGAATGAAAAAGTTAGATCCTTGGTTAAATATTCCAAACAAAAGTGTCTCTTTACAGAGAGCTCCACATTGCTTTATCTGTGGTGCAAAATCTGCTTGCTTTTAATACTCAGACTCTCCAGCTATCCAGAGATTTATCTTGCTTGCCTTCCTTCATCCAGTCGTGCCCCAAGATGGTCCTCAATCATGTGGCACCACAGAATAGAACCAATCCCAGCTCCTGGTCCCAGGCCAGTCTGTGTTCAGCAGAAAAGAAGGAAAAAGACAACAAACACCTACAGAGAAATTAATCTTTGTGGATGCAGGTTCTCTGTGCATATAAACAAAGAAGAAAGAAATTAGATTACTAGAGGTTTAGGACAACGATGAACTGTCATTGTTTCAGGCAGACAGAAAACATGTCCTGAAAAAAAACAAACCAAAAACCTAAAGCTGGGGCAGAGGCAGGAAATCTTTCCAGAAAATTGCAATTGTCCTACTCCCCCTCTCTGAGAATCACTGCTGTTAATAGTGACAAGTTTCTATTACTTACACTGATGCCCAGGAAGCGCTGTAAAGCAATATTCATTTACTTCCCAGCAAACTCATTTAAGCTCCATAAAATGTGCATCCACTTCTCCCTTGGAGAAGGGGGGAAGCATGAAATATTTAGACTGGTTTCCAAACCTGTCGCCTTTTCCTCCTCACTCCTTTTATCCCAGTGCAGCTAACAAAATACCATCACTCATTGCCAGGTCTCACTCAACAAGGCGTTAAATAGTATCAAAAAATCAAGTTTCTCATGGCATGAAATGAAATATAGTGCAGATGTCATGAACACAGCTAATATTACCTTTGTAATGTTGCCCAAGCAGACACCACCAGTCACACCAGAGAAGCACATTTCCAAGATACTGCCTGAGCTATTTAGCATCACTACCACTTCCTCAGGAGTCTAGGTGAACAAATTACACCTTTCAAAGGATCAGAAATTGAACTGATGAACAATTGCCACGGGCTGCCTGTCCCACTCGCAGGGGATCAAGGATTTCACCTCAAAACTTTCTCCTCTGTAATATATTAGATACATTTTTAATATTAATTTACTGTTCTTAATTTCTCTGACAACTAGTAGTCATGGCAATACCACCACATTATGCCACAGGAATTTATCAATAGAAATTAAGACAAAAAGTACACCATTCAGACAACCTGCAAATAATATTGGAAATCTAAGAAGTTATATCTAGAAAAAGGTCCTACAGAACATGAGATATTTTCAGACCTCATGCAGTGTAAATTCTAAACTGTGACAGCCTTAGAGAGAAAAAGAAGTGGATGTACCATCAACAGTATCTACTCAAAATAAACTATTCTGCAAACCCAAGTTTACCTGAGAGGTTCATATTTCTTTCAAGGGCTGGCAATCATCTCAGAATTGAATGGTTGGGGTAAGATCTTACCAGTACTGGCAAAATTCTCATCACTTCAAAAGAGTCTAGGACTTGCATTTTTTCTAATCTGTTTTTCTCCTACACTTGCTGCTAAGCCCTCCAGAAATTTGCCTTATATATGTTGGGTGAATTACCAATAAACTCCAAATTTATGTGAGCATTTTGCAGACAACCTGACAGGATTTCTTTCCTCACTTCAAAAAAAAAAACCAAAACACAACCCCCCCCCCCCAAAAAAAACAAAACAAAACAACAAAAAAAAAAACAAAAACAAAACAAACAAAAAAAAAGAAAAAAAAAAAAAAAACCCCCCAAAAGCCCAAACAACATACCAAACAAAACATTTGCTGCATTTGTGAAGCCTCCAAGAGCTCACTCAGACTGGCAAAGTACACAGATCTTGCTTCCAGTCTTTACTTTTGTAAATAAACCCATGAAATCCTTAATGGCCTCACAGATCTTCTACCTCTTTAGTCCAGTCCATGCACAAGCACAGTTTTAATAAGCTTATGACAATGGACAATTTCATACTTAATGCCACACGTCAGTAAGGATGTCAGTAGCACTCTTGAGAAAGAAAACATCCATAAGAACATGACAAAACCTGGGAATACTTCTTAATGCCAGTAATTTTTGTCACATTTTTAAAAATGGATTATTTGTGTCATGGGGCAATTACATTTATGTAAAAACAGTTTTGATGTCTTTCCTCCAGCCGAAGTAATCTGGCTGTTCTCATTTTTCTATTCTCATTTTCTTTGCCCTCTTTAAGAGAAGCTCCCTCCTTTCTCATGCTGTGCCAGATCTCATTTTTCATTCTTTTGTTTATTTTTTAATTCATTCCAACTTCATTTCCAGAAGCAAAAAGCCAGTTAAACATATATTTCACTAAATATTTCATGAAATGCATCAATGTCATGAAAAGATGCCAAAACTGGCCTATAAAACATAAAGACCTAAACACAGCTCTGATGCTGAAAACATTTCAACCACAAATAATAGCTTTAAAAATGTGTAAAGCAAAACTGGAGCATCATTCCAATGAATTAGCAAAAAGGACCCACTGCAGTTATAAAATTGCAAAGCCCATCTGCCATGGACAGGGGCACCTTCCCCTACAGCAGCCCTTTGTGACTCATAGGGTGCAGCCACTGTGACCTCATTGGTGACGGTGGCTGAGAAACCTGTGATGACATGAAACACTCCACCCCGGCCTGGGAGCTCTCTCAAATAAGGTAACACTACGGAAAAGGCAGTTTTCACTCTGAAATTGCCAGATTTTGTTCATAAAATTCAGTGATAAAACATTGTGAAGGATTTACTGATATTCTCAAAAACTGTCACCTAAGATTTAAAGATTACCTATCAGACAAAGCTTCAGCATCCAAAAAGCTGTTCAAGAACCAACCATCTCCTCATATGGGTCTACAGTAAAATATAATACACAACTACAGACCATTCCAAGAAGCTGCATAGAAATCCTTCTATTTTCATTTCCAGAAGCAAAAAGCCAGTGAAATGCATATTATCAATATCATGCTAAGACACAAAAGCTGGCCTATAACACATACAGACTTAAACACAGCCCTGATGTTGAAAACATTACATAAACAACAGTTTTAAAAATGTGTAAAACAAAACTGAAGCATCATTCCAATAAATTAGCAAAAAAGACCCACTGCAGTTACAAAATTGCAAAGCCCAATTTATTTAACACAAAATCAGTCCAACCAGCCGGAGGTGTTATTCACAAGCTCCTTGTGCCCAGCATCTCTCTTTGAAATCTGGTTTCTCTGAGGCTAAATCTACATTAAAAAAAAAGGTAAAAAGAAGGGCAATAATTATTTGTTATCTCTTTCCTCTGTTCTTGCTGTTAATTGAATTCCCTCTGGCTAAAGAAAATGGACTGGAAATAGCAATTCAGTCACACTTAATTTTACTGAGAACTATGAAATGTAAATGCAAAACAAACATTTAAAAAAGAACAAGCTACAAAGGAGGATTTTGGCATTTAAGGATATTTGATGATAGCATCTTCTCCATTGCCTTTAACATTAATTTCCTCTCCAAGAATTTTGTTTAAATTAGTTCTCACCCCCTGATAGTTTTTTGCCTCCTTCTCCCTCCTGATATAAATCTGAGATATAAAACAAAAATAAAATAGGTTAACAAGACAAAGAAATAATTTCTCCAACATGTAACTCGTTGGGAAACATTCAAAACCATGAACGTTTTTTCCCTCAACCTGTTTCTGTACGTTCCTCATTTAGTCAATCTGACCCATTTTCAAGTCTTACAGAAACTCATGTTTTTTAACCCTTGAATAATCCCCAACCAACCAACCAACACTGACAGCACCTGCTAATTTGAGGTGAGAAATGTTACAATAGTAAATCCATGATATTCTGATCTCAGACTAGACTAGAGAAAGACAAGCATGCAACAAAAAATCATTATGGTATTTAAGTAACACGCATTCATAATTTCATATTAATGCTATGGGATACTTTTACAATTGATTAAATGGATATAATTCGTTCTGTCTGTCACTGGTCATCACTGAAAAGAGCCTGGCTTCATCCTCTCTGCATCCTCCTTTGTTGAGATTTGGAAATTGTGAATTCTGTATCTTATTTATTGTGCATTCTATTGCTTTTATATGCATTATGTTTTATTCCTTATGTATGTAAATCCTGTGTTCTTATTGATTAACTTTTGGTGCAATACCATGTAAGGTTATGTTTACCTTGTATGATCCTTATTTGAATGTTCCGCCTAAACTCCACCTTTTGTTCCAGTATGTTCCCTACTCTACCTGACATAAGGTGAGAGACATTTTGTGAGAGACGCTTTCCCTTTTAGCCTTTCTTACCCTGACACTTCACGTGTTCAGTCTTCTTCCCTTGAAGACAATAAAAACTTCTAACTGCACTCCATACACAAGTTGTGGGTGTTGATTCCTTCGTGCAACCAACTCCCACACTCCTTCAGCTATTTGTGCACATGGATGAGTTTACCCCTGGACCTTCTCTTCTGCAGGTAAAGCAATCCCAGCTCTCTCAGCCTTCACTCCTAATAGAGATGCTCCAGTGTCTTCATTGTCATCAGCATCAGTGCCCTTTGCTGGACTCTCTCCATCATGTCCACTTTTCCCTTGTACTGAGGATATGCACACACATGTTGTCTCACATAATATAAACTGACTTTAAAAAGTGAGTTTATTTTTTATTTCCTTATCCTACACCCCATTATTTAGCACCGATTTTCAGGAATGCTTATAAATTATGAATAATTTACCAGATTTACTTCAAAACTACAAATATTTCAGTAGTCAAAGAAGAAAAGACTTGGATTAAATTATCCTGCATAACTTCACACATTGCATGAATAAATCAATACGAAAAATACAAAGTGCACAGTGTGCACAAATTTAGGAATTCCTTGTGATTATGTCAGTACAGGCTCACGAGGCAACATTCAAACAGCAAGACTGTTTGTAAGCAGAGCAGCTGAAGAATGCAAATAGAAATAGCCTCCAAGCTTCCATTCTTTCTTAGAAAAAGCAAACTCATTTGGCCCTGTGGAACATTTTATGACTTTATCAGTTGCCAATTTTACGTAGTTAACAGTATATTCCTACTAAAATGACATCATTTGTATCAAAAACATGCAGTTTATTTTCTGAAATGGTGTGAAACTTTTGCTTTGCAGCACGAAGCATGTTTTTTGAACACCTGAAGAAAAAAATGGCTAAAGTATACAAATAACTATTCCCATGGCCACAGTCTGGGGCTGAGATAAATTTGAGTAGTTTCATGCTTACACTTGCACAATTACAGCTACATATCACATGGTTTACCATATATGTGTGGATGGCCTAATCCACACTGTCATTTTTCACTTGTTTCCTCCTTTGGAAACATGGTGAACTAGTTTACTTCTTCCTGTATTTTTAATTCTCTACCTCAGCTTGAAAAGGTTAAAAACATCTTGGATGTGTGTTGGAAAACCACATCATATGCTGGTTATTGTTTTATTAAACTATAACCAGTTTCAGCAAAGACTACGACATTAGTAGAGAACTTACATAGATTTATACTGAGTATAGTTTACAGAGCTCTTTTAAAGATATCAATTTCTTTAACTATAAACTTCCAGCTTATGAAGCATTATCCAGAAACTTTTTTCCCCATTGAACTTCAAAATGTTTATATATATAGCATGGTGCCATTTATAGACAGCACTATGTAAAAGCATACCATTTTGAGAAAACAATTTCTATGGTACTAGAGACTTGATACAAAATTACAAAACATGGATTTACAATTTAAAAAATCATTATGAACTCGAGTCTTACAGTGGTCAGTACAGGATACCTAAATGAGATGGGAAAAAAACAACATATACCGAGTACCATATGATGTACAAAGACGTATGCGCACACAGAAACTCAACAAGAGAATAAACATCAGTGCAAGGGAAGTGCACACACAATTTTTTTCATTTAAATCCTCAAAAGGAATTTCTGCCCAAATATTGGTGATAAATAAAACCTTTATCACTAATCAACAGATTTTTTTTCCCTCACTGATTTCATTACCATCAAGTTTTTACCTCTGAACTAAAACATTCTGAATTCCTTCTCCTGTGCTACCCCTCTGCCTCCTCTTTAAAAGAAAAAATCTCTACATATATGATACTTCTGAAATGGCTGAAGATTAAGTGTCCTAAGGAACATATGGAAATACCAATAAAAATTGAATCAGATTTATGAATATGTTTTTTACAGAAAGTTCCACTTCCTTAAAAGACTAATCTTTCTGGTTTTCCATTCGTAAACTTATGAGACAGGCTTCTTTGGTTCCGGGATTAATTGGCTATTTGGATGTGCAAACTCCCAACACCCTCAGAAACAAGAGATTGACAGTATCTAGTTTCTTTCATACTGATCTGTATTCAGAAATAAAGAGAAGGAAACAATGCACAATAATTTATTTTTATGAATGTCAGGAATGACAGTGCACTCTAATTTTGTATCCGTCTCAAATTATATCTGAGCCAAATATTTCATTTTAAGAGTACTGTTAAATCTTTTCAAAGGCCTTGTTTTATGTGCTCACGAAATAGCTCACTATTTTTTAGTTTTCAGGAACAGTAATTGCTGTAAATCCTGTAAATTAGCATGAGTAATACCAGCAAGACACTCTGTGAAAATTCATCTACATTGTTGCTGGAATATTCATTAGGTACTAAAATATTTAAAGGAAACCTACAACTACTAAAATTCAAATTACATTTCACCTGAGAAAGCCTTCCTTATAGCACTTAGTATTATTGTTTTGTCACTGTATAAGGAAGCATCTAAGCCAACTACCAATCTTGAGTGGAAAGATTTGTTTTCATTAGACAGCTGAATGAAACCATTGTATTAACTGGATATCCCCTATTGTGTCTTATCAGTTTACACAAGTAAATTGTACTGCTCATCGTGGTAACTGACATATTCAGCATTTGCACATACAATAGAAACGTTAGCACCATTTATAAGCTGGTGAGCTCCTGATGGATTGGTGACCTTCAGAAGTCCATCAGTACAGATTTCCCCTAGCTCCTGCTAGAGAGACCACCTCGCGTTTCCTCATTATGATCACCCACTTTCCAGCATCCCTGCTGTGTCAGCCTCTTCTTAGTGCTTCCAGTACAACTGAGTTAGGTGACACCTGTTATTTAAATTTTTAACATTCACCTTCCCCCTTTGCCTCTCTTAGAGCTCATTTGTATTCTCTGCTCCAGCCAATGGGTGACAGGAGTTGACAGTTTGCTGCATAGACCATACACCAATTCCTTTATATATTAGAAGACATTACTTGGGTAAAGGCCAAACTCACAAACTGGATTCTTCCTCCTCTATGATAAAGTGAGTTGACAAAAAAGTTGCATATACAGACATGACCTCTTCTCTTGGTCCTACAAACAAATATATAGCCAAGGAAAAGGAAGGAACTAACATAACTTGGCTTTGTGCAAAGAAAATTCCTTAACACAATATATACTAACCTGTGGCTCTTACTCTGTTCCTATCTGCAGCTGATTTAAGAGCAAAATCTACAGAAAACAGGGCTGACCAAAGATAACTCAAGTAACAACTAGAATTCATAGCAATTCAAACTCATTTCATGGAGAACGATAACATGAACTCCTCACATCTTTTCAGTGGTAAGAAGATAAGCATTTTGCAGAGATAAAACAATCACCACATTGCCCATCTTTTGTGGGAGAAAGGAAAAAACCCACATGTATTTTTAAGAGACAACATACCATGATATGTTTCTCTTTAAACTATTTGCACCATCCTTATAAATTTGGTGTTTGATTAAAAAACAAACCACAAAAACAAGCAAACAAAAACAAGCAAACAAACAAAAACATCAAAGGCAAACAAAACCCCACACCAACAAAAACTCCAAACAAACAAAAACTCACAGTCTTGATGTTGCAATACACTTTCTGCTACTTCACACGAAAGAACAGGTGTCAAAATACTCTGCCATTAACCCATGATCCACAGAGTGATCCACAGGATCTTTCTACATGCATCCCTCTAGGCACTGAAGGTCCTCATGGAAGTCTTTTCTCTTCTGGTTGGTGTGGCTGTGAAGCAGAGACATTTTTGCAGGCCTTAAAAATAAGTCAACTTGAATTAAAACAGAACAAAGCCAAACTAAAAGAGTTTCTGTCGTGTAACACTAATTTTTCATTTCTCCCTATAAAAGTAAAAAGGAGAGCACAAAGTCCTCATTCTGGGATTCTCTGCTACCTAAAACATTGATGCACAATTTCATTTCAAAACAATAAAAAACCCCTTACCAGTAGGAAAGTATTAGTTAGATAAAAAATAAGAACTTGGTGCAAAGTCACAAAAAGAGCAGAAGGAGACTCAAAAGTGCAGTTACAGCCAAGCAGTAACCATCTTCCTTACTTACTCAAGTTCGGGAAAAAAAAAAGGTAACGGGTTATTACTCATTTAGTCAGGTTTATTTCAGTATATTAAGAAATAAAGGATGGTCAGTTCCAGGGCTCAAACTACAGCAGAATCTCAGGCATTGTCATGGAACTACCAAGTGTCTTGGGCTGATTGATAGTCAAATTTCAGAACAATCCTGGTCTTACTGAAACCAATGCAAAATTGCTATTTTGAAAGTCTGTGGCATTTAGGAGTTTTAGATTAATTCTGTGAGCTCTAACTCTCTATTCAGCATTGCCTAAAGACTCTGAACACTTAGCACTCTGGTACTCGTCACATTTTCCTGTAGCATGAGGTTCTGAGACAACAAGGCTATAAAACCAAAATATTCCCTATTGAGGAAAAAACCCCCAAAACTATTGTTTGTTTATTTATTTGTTTGTTTTATTTTTCGTTCATTTTCTGTGCCCCTGCAGTGATTACTCAAGTCATACACAGCACAACTTATGGTAAATACATCAATCCTATCTCACATGGGCTTTCTCATGAAGCACCTGCAACTCCGGAAGCCCTAATGGGAAGGAGGATTCACTAAATAACCAGGACACAGCTTTGCTATCAGACTATCATGACATCAAAAAACACAGTAATAAGCCCTTGCATCACACCAAATAGAACAAGCAAGTAGTTCTCTGTTTACATGCACACAGACAAAGAATTGATTTCTCGTCCTCTAGAACAAGATCCAATGACAAGAAACAAGAACAAATCATTATCTTCTGATACACTAGCATTTAGATCACCTCAGTTAAGGTTATAAAATGTCCATAGGCAAATAGAAATATCCAGAAACCACGAAATACTGCTTAGAAAAACTGCCATGGGATTTTAAAATTTATTTATTTACAATTTCTCTGGAAAAGAGGATCATTAGAATATATTGCTAGGGGCACCTTTTACTCATGGGAAGACTGATACATACCAGGAATAACACAGAAAGTCACTAAACATCGGCAGAACCCTCTCTGCATCTGTGTGTTCTGTAGCAGTCCTGTGGAGAAATCCGAATAATCTCTGTGACACTCAGTCTGAGACTTGACAAGACTCACTCCAAAGATCATACAGCTACAGGTACAAGACCAAGGAAGACAATTAGCTCGCTTGTCTTGCAGATCAAAGAGAATAAATTAATATAGACAGAAGCTGCTGCTGATCACCTCAAATCTAATTCACAGATTACAATCAGATTTGAACTTTGTCTCAACAACTCATCCTTCTTTGCTTGCCATAAATTCCAGCATAAATTGAAAAATGTCCCATATTTTTGCTTTATATGGAATGAACAAAATTCTCAACAAAAGCCTCCTGAGGCTGAAGCCACTATATAATTCTTGAGCAAGCGACTTAAAATTTTATTTAAAGTACAGAGCTATGCAATCTTTGATGATCAGCAGATTTCAACCCAGGCCTAGTTCTGAGAGAACAGTTGCATAATTTTGGCTAACACTTCTGGGAAAAAAAAAAAAAGCGAAGAGGTCAGAAAATGCTTTCAGAAAGTCCATAAACTAAATGTGGAAGGTAGAATTACAGAGAATGTTAAGAAAAGTCAGGAGAGTGAGATTTCAACAGAATAAGAACTTGCACAAAAATATTTTGTGAAAAAAAATTAAGAACAAAAAACTATGAGAAGTACACATTGTTATCATCACATGTATGATCCTAGCATGTAAGATACATGATGTATCACATCACTAACACTAGTATGCCTCTGCACAACATCCAGGACAACAATTCACTGTTTAAATGTTTTACTGAAAGAAGGGAATGACAGATGTGAAAACATATTTATCCTCTCAACAAATATAATAGTCTCAGTAGGAGGCAGAAGAATACACATCACACAAGACACAGTAAATACAAACTGAAACTGTTGATTATATCGTCACTTGTAATTTAAGGAGATCTAACTTTTAATACTAAGGTATTTACTTACAACATTTACATGCCCTTTGGAGACTATGACGATAGAACAATGTGTTACCATTTTGTTGGGGGTCACAAGAGAACCTGGGAAAGGTTCGAAAAGTGGAAAAAGGAACTCTATGACCAGCAGAATGGACTATAAGGAAACAGAGAGACAGTTATGCAACTTCACTATGAACTACAGTTATTATATGTTTATTCACAGTTATGGAAGAAAATGTACCCAAGTTCTAACCCATATGAATGTTATTTTTCCTCAGTTTTACTAACAAGTTTATTCCTGAATTTTTATAGCTCAAGATTTGCTGCAGTGCCATAGTTTCCTTATAAGGTTATGCCACCCCTTTAGTTTCCTTATAAAGAATGTACCCTCCTATTCATGCCCAAGGCTGTACATGACCCAACCTCCCAATTCCATATTTGTCTACTACCACCCCCAGTTCTGGAAGCTTCCCCAGCTTTCCCTATAAAAAGGGGAAACCATTTTAATAAATCGGATTTGCACAGGAGATCTCACAGCCTGTAACAAGAACATGCGTGTCCGCATGTCTTTATTTTCAACGTGCGTTACCATCTGTTTTATTTAGACACCAAATCAGATGCATCAGATAAAAACATGGGCTCACTTGTAATGCCAATCCCAGTTTGGTAAGCATGTCAGCACACACTGGACTGTGATCCAGCAACATGCCAGACCAAAGAGCCTTAAGAATCCAAGCTGGAATGGTAGCACAGAATGCAAGCTGATGCTGTTGATCTCATGGATACGTCATCCATTCCCCTATGACTTCTTTCACTGGTCCCTTTCTCACCTATCTTTTCCCAAATATCCTTCCTTCATGTATTTGCTTCCAGCCCTGTCCCTCTGCTTCCTTCCTGCTTTCTCCCCAAAATCGCTGTCCATGCACCAAGGGATGGAATTGCAATTTAAGGCAATCCCATAAAACATCAACAAATTAAATGGACACAAGTGGTCTGCCAAGAAAGCTTAGAAAGAGATTTTAGATTTGGGTGAAAAGAATAAGCAACAGAACACCTATTGACTCTTGTCCTAGGAGTTGCAAGTAGTTTCTACAGAAAAGAAATCCCAGAAAAAAAAGATGCAAGAACTGGGATGAAGTTGTGGCACACACCCTCAGCCTCAAGAGGCAAGAAGTTTCTGTATTCTCATCCTACTTGAACAATTCTCACACTTCAGACATGATCTAAGAGAAAGTGCTCTTGGTGGTAGAAATGTTTTGTATGAGAAGTTGAGCTGATGTCTCACATTATGCATGTAAGTAAAAGCTGTGGGAGAACTGAACTTCTTAGAGAAGCTTTATATTCTCTGCCCAAAATTCCTCCAAGCAGACAAACCCAGCCCCAGCTTCAAGCAAGTTTCCAGCCATGCATCGTATTTATCTGAAAAACTGTTAAACAAGTTTAGTAAGCTGTATTCAAGCAAGACTCAGCAATAGCTACTCAGCCATGGGCTTCTCCTTCCAAAAGCAGAAGCATCCACTGCAGAAATTCATGCCCCATTGTCAAGACCCTGTTCCCCACTCTGAGGAGCCACAGGAGAATACGTGCTACTAGAACAGTGATTATAATGGACCATCAATCTGCTCAGTTTTGTGTAACTTTAAATAGGAATTAAACATTCAGAATCTCAAAATCTGATCAGAAAAAGCCATAAATAACCCTTAATTCAACCTGAGTACCTTTAGGCAAATGACATTTTTCTGTTTCATATTTCCAGTACTCCAGTCTGCTTATTTTCAAAGAAAAGACCTGCTTGCTCTACAGTAACATGACATCCTTGAGGTGGATTAAATATGCTGTATTCCTGCAAAGTTAGCTGTTTTTACACTTGAGTAGTCAAAGCAAAAATTGCCAGTGTCATATGGCTCTAGTCAGAAGTCAAGTTTTCAACTGTGAAATGAAATACCGTGAAGCAATTGACTATGTGCAGTAGAAAAAAAAAAAAATCCACTGCTTTCCCCATGTCTAGTTGATAATGATTTCACTATATAAAATGCATTCAGTTGCCATTTACAAAATGAATTATTTTAGGGGAGAGACCTGGGCTGCACTGATACGTTGCTGAAGGTATCAAATTCTTCAGAAAAGCTTTGCACATACATCTCTTCAAGACACAGAATAAGACAAAGATGAGGCATTAAAAAAAACCCCAAAACATTCTGAGTGAAAGAAACTTTTCAAAGTATTTGATAAATACATCAAACCTTTGATAAGTTTGGAGCCACGGAGGATTAAAAATGACAGTAAGTCTATCTAAGATGAATTCCAGAGTGTGTTTCTTTTGACATTTAAGAGAATTTTTTTTAATCTTGGGAACAAATATTAAGCTGATAAAAAATATTTTAGAAAGTGTTCAGGTAAAGCTCTGAATAAGGATCATGGAGCTCCTTTGTTAGTTGATTTGAGAGGAGCTATATGGAGGGCACGGGAAACCAAATTCATGAATTCCAAGGTAAGGAGGGCAAATTTACGTTTTCCTAACACAGGCTGGCTGTTTCAGGACCTTATCCTGTAGATCTCCCACTACCAAAAACTACACAAACCTAACACAGCATGAAACTCTCCTGTGGTGTCTTACAGTGGACAGAACAAACACTGTGGGTTAGTAAAAATACATCCAGTTTTAGGGGGAGGGGAAGAACACATTCCAGAACAGAACATTCTCTTCTGTTCCAGAAGAGAACATTCCAGGTAGGAAACTGCCCACTATCAGTATCTAGCTTATGCTCCACAAAAATGTTTGGATACACCACAGAAACAGATCCACTGCCAAAAGATGTGGCAAACTACTAGCTTGAGATTCCCGTTAGGAGTTGTTCAGCTCTTGGGCTACATTTGCAGTCTGCAGCTTAGCACAAACTCTGCTGTGTCTCTACTAAGTAAATTCAGAGCAGCATCTTCTGCTTATCTCACCATGAAAAGTGTATCGCTGAAGCACTTCCTCCTACTCACTCATTTGACTGATAAGACTTGACTCCAGACTTTCGAGCACAATGACCTTGTTAGTGCTTGTAATGAGGATGATGTGAGTCATCACCACTGACACTTCATTTTAAGTTCAGATTTAAAGTTAACAAGTCAGTACAGCCTGAATTATACAGAAAATTCATAAGCAAGTCCCTGCCCCTTCAGCATTGTCTGACTGCTGACCAAATAGCCAGTTCTTAAACAAGTATCTGTCCTTTGGCAGACATCAGCTCTTTGCTGACCTCATAGACAAAGAGGACAATGTTGAGGCACAATGAATATAAACTGGAGACCACCAGCATATTTCACATTCAACATCTTGAACAGTTAATATTTTATGATAATCATGAGGTGACATGTTCAATTTAACTGGCATATTACAAAAACATCCTGAAAAACTAAGTGTAGACAAGAAATCAGTGAACAGGTCACTGGGGGAACTGACAGGCTCGTAAGTAAATAAGTTAGCTTGACAGAACTGGGATATTACTAATGAATCAAAATACAATGAGAGATGTGCATGGTTTCATGTGATATGTTTACCGGAGGGTGAAATACAGAAATGGGCTCTGATGGAAGTTCCAGCTTTGAGAACTAAGATATTAAATTATTTTTACATCTTCAGTGATGTCAAAATTAAAATTACACTACTTCACCCCCTGTCAACTCTGGCATGTCTGCGTTAAGTACCTCGGAATGGATTTTTACTGTTCTTTCATCATGGGAAGCGAGAAGTAGCCCCACTGGTAGGCATCCTTGTTGTAAAAGACACACTTAGAAACTGTTGTGCATGGACTGACACAAGTGAATTTATAGTCTGACAACATATAAACAAGAAAAACTAGGGCAATACTTGCTTAACAGATGAACAATCTACTGCTGTTAAAGAAAGAAAGTAATAATAACTTTATTTTGAGGGCTCTTTTCTGCCCCCTTGTATATTTTGAACCACATACTGCCCTGTGGATAGAGAAACCATCAACAAGATTTCAACCCCCCTGATTAAAAACCATGACAACAATTTTTTTTTTAAGTCCCTTTTTAAACTATAGAAAAAATAAGCACAGTTAGGGCAGAAAAAATAAAGGCAGTTTTTGGGTTTTACTACCATGTAAATTGACTATTGCACCTCTAAGTAAATTCAGGGCAAATATGTGATTCTGGAGCTCCTAGATATTCCTATACACAAAAGGGCTCCTTCAAGCACAAGCTTTAGCAACCAAGCAATGACTATTAAAATGACACAGTTCAAAATGCACATAATTATAACACTGCTTACTGTAATTATAAACCAAGTATGTCTTGGTGTCTATGATAAAAATATGGAGCTTTACATACTCCATTTTAGAGAAAGACAGGAAGACAAAATAAATAATGCAAAGTGGCTCTTTCTCACTGTGCAAGTACTTTATTCACATAAGGGCTCTAAAATAGGTTCTGTGTAACAAACCTTCCTTTACATATTTTATACAGACTGTTGGCAGGTGTAATTAATGCTGCAAAAGATTAATAACAAAAAATAAAAATTCTGTCAGGGTGAAATATCATTGTCAGACACTTGCTGAAACATGGTTTTGTACATACAAATGAGTGTTCACATCCATAAGGAGTCATTTATATGAAGGAGCAATTTTTGAATTATTTCATGTAAGGTGAAAATAAATTTGTCTAGGTACGTTGCCAAAACTGTAATTTTGTCACCATGCACATCCAGCTACAGCTATACTCAACCTGCTCTCATAACATTCAACCTTATAAATTTGTGCTCAGCTTTTGATAATACCTGTATTTTTTACAACAAAATGACACTACAGTATTTACAAGTGACTGACCCATCTAATACACAGGAACACTACAAAGAACTGCCTGTAGCACTTTTGCAGTCATGACAGTTTAGCAGCATGAATTACATGGGTTCTGGGTTACCTCCTCCTACAATCCTGATAGTAAACTAAATGTTTACAGAGCTAACAGCCCAAATTTGGATGCACAGGCCCATTTCTGGGTTTCAAACAGCTGCTAAAATCATGGTATTTCAATTCAGGTTGAGAACAGTAAATCAAACTGCGTATGTTAAGTGTTAATATGCTCTTACATTAACTGTAAGAGGTTAAAAACACAAATTACCCAGTTCTAAAGACATTTTAAATTTGCATTTCTGGAGCAGTGGCTGACAAAAAGACAACACTCATCAAGGAGACCTTTGGACAAAAAGATATTACAGGACAAAACATAAATGTTCAATTATTTTATCCTCTTGTTTATAACATAACATGATATACTGATATTTGCTTATAAAAGTGCATAATATTTTAATTCCTTCCACAGTAACAGCTTCTCTTGAATGTCATCAAGGAAGATCCTGGAAAATGAAATTAATAAATGCACTAGGCATTAGCACTTGGAAAAGAATTTGTTTCATGTAATAATCTCCTCAGGCCCTAATCCTAAATAATATATATATGGATTCAGCACTAAAGCTGTAGTTAGACAAGCTCTTTTTGCCAACATTAACTGATGTTGCTGCCAAGAAATACACTAATGCTATTGCCTCCATTTCCACCTTTTTAATGCTACAGCTGTTTCACACCTTTCTGGGGGCCAGTGTAAGTCTTCTTGCCTCTACACAATTAACTGGATCTGTGAAATAATCCACTTGAAACGATGGCTGTGGAGGGGAAAGTGTCCTTTGAATTATGCCTTGCAAAAATTACTCTCAGTGTATATTTACACTTGAAAGTCACTCAGTTTCACACCTTAAGGAAGGCTTGCACATTTGGAAGCTTGACTGGTTTGAATAGCTATAATGGGAAAATAAAAAATGCTGCTTCTCCTAACAACCTTCTCCCAGGAGCATCCTCAGATTCAGTGTTTACAAAAACACTGTAACTGTTTCCAAAGGACAATTCTTCTCACTACTCCACTTTCCAACAATTTATGTGGGCTCTTTGGAATCAAGGTAAATAGCTTCTACGAGTGATAATTTTTTTAAACTAATATTATTTGTATTGTTTCACTTCAAGGTTGTCAGCCTTCCATGGTGGCAAATACAGATACTTTGCACACCAACAATTCTTTTTGCAGTTGAAGACCTCATATTATTTGTAATACTCTAATCTGTTTATTTTACCTTTGTAACATACTTTTACATTTCAGAATACTTACTCTGTGGAAAAAAAAACCAAAACAAGTTTCACATATAAGGCAAGCTGAATTACTCTTATGAAAGACCTTCTTCTATATTTGTGAAATTGGACTAAGACTGACAAATTACCAGAGATACTTCCGTCAACCCACAGTTTTGCTAAAAACCATGTAATTAATATCCATTATATAATGCCATTTATAGCTTCTATTCAGCCTTTCCCTTTCATTAATTAGCATTTTACCACTGCTTAAACTTGTGGTTAATACCTGACCTTATGACTAGAGGGTGACTCCTAAGCGGAAGTCCTACACAAAATAATTTATCATGCTAACAAGAACACAGGATAATTTCTGCAGAAAAATGATAATTTTGTGTCATTTATGATGGCTGTTTTGCCTCTTGAGACCGCCTGAGCTTATGCTGTTAAAACGTTTTCATGAAGGACATACATCTGAACTTAACCATGTATAATTCCAGTATTTAAAAACTGCTGTTTGCTTCACTTATAAAGGGGGATTTAAAAAGTCAGTTTACTTTTATTGGTTGTATTACGGTATTTCAGTGATTAGCAGCTTCAAAATGCACAGTGCTGTATGTCCCTATTTATTTTGTAAAATGTACACTAAGTTTTCTATGCTTCTTTCTTCCATCAAGATCACACAAGACAGATATTGTGCATTATTTTCTCCAGTTACCTGGGTTTTTTTCTTATCTGTGTTTTTGCCTTCTAGTTCAAGAGCACAAACATTCTTTGTGGGGGAAAACAAGCAAGAAAGCAGCCCCTGAAAGAATTCATCACCAAGTCATATTCACAAGCAGTAAAACGTAATATATTGTTGAAGATGAAGAAGATAACCTGGCAAATCTAAGCAATTACAGTAACATGGGGGCTTCATAGGAAGCAAGGATTGTAGATATAAAAAGATAAATATGAAATAATAGCCTAGTTTAAAGATTCATAGATTGAAAAGGTACCACTGTAATTACATATTCTGACCCTACCCATAATACAGGGCAGGGAATTTCACCCACTGACTCCTTCTGTGAGTCCCACAATTTGTGAGTTAGACACCATTTTTACAAAGGCACCCAGTACACCATCTCCTGTAATAATCTGCCCTCATAAAGATTATCCTCATTATAACTATTGTACCTCATATTTCTAACACTTTGGAAGATATTATCTTTCATTTCTCTGCCAAAATCCAATCAATGCCAGCTGAATCTGTTACTCTAAACTCTTCCTGCATGGCTTTCTCACACACGTGGACTAACATTCTTAGTTTGTATCAGTTTATGCTTTGAAGAACAGATATGAGTGTTCACACAAATTTCTTCAGCTGTAGAACAATTCCTTCTTCTTCTGAAGACTGAAATCTCTACAAGACTTTTTTAGCAGATGCTACAACAATGCCAGAACAAGCGGGTATCTGAATAAAGTGTTGATTTTGCTTCCATAAGGAGAGGCCAGCATTACAAACCTCCCAAGTGTACCTAGTACAAATTCATTCATATTACAGTTTTGCAATTTATAAAGGAAATAATTTCTGGAAATTAAACCCATCTTTTTACTTAGTTCCACTTTATGTGAATAATTTCATTTGATACACTTTAAATGTTTTAAAAACCCTTCTTTATTCTTGCTTTTGTGTCTTCTGTGTCTTTAATAGACTTCGCCTCCCAATGTAATCTGTAATAATTATTCCTTACTTTTCACAGTGACTCTGTTTTCCAAAACAGACTTTCTAAATAAAAACTAATTAAGCCACACTTCTCAAAGTTCTTTCCATTTGCTTTGATTAGTTTTATGTTGGTGAGCATAAAGATCCTGGTTTTCTATCCTCCTTTACCACAAAACTATGCAAAAAGGCTATGAAAAAATTTGTTTCCTTGCAACACTGAGGTGGCAGCATCCATTTAATTTACTGAAGCGACAAAACTTCATTTCCTAAAAATAAGGAAATAAAAACCAGGGTTTTTTTTAAATACTGCATGTAAAAAAAAACCCCAAACAGATGGAGATCACCACTTTTCGAAGTAATTTTGTGTGTGTTTATTATTCCTTTGACAAACCTGAAGGGTGCTCAGGGTGGGGTGGTTTTTTTTACCTTCATATTGTCAAAATTTCTTCGAAACGTAGCTTAAGTAGTCTAGAATATATTCATTAAAGTTAGTGAGCCTATATAAATCATCAGCATGCATAAATCATGGGCAGAGACTTCTTTAAAAGAGCATGGAGTGACAGGACAAGGGGGAATGATTCAGACTAAAAGAGAATAGTATTACATGGTATAGTAAGAAAAAATTCTTGGCTGTGAGGCTGATGAGGCCCTGGCACAGGTTGCCCAGAGAAGCTGTGGCTTGCTGGAAGTGTCCAAGGTCAGGCTGGAGCAACCTGGGATAGTGGAAGGTGTCCATGCCCATGGGCTGGAATGAGATTATCTTTCAGGTCCCTTCCAACCCAAACCATTCTGTGATTCTATTTTTCCCCATTTATCGAGACCCGGTAGTTCTACATTGGAGGCTATCTCGTGCCCCTCGCTTCAGCGTCAGAAGCTCCTCACAGCCCAGCCCCCTCAGCGCTCAGCCCCCTTCCGCCATTTCCCCACCTCCCCTTAGTCACCACAAAATGGCGGCGGGGGCGGGCGGGGGCTCTCCCACCGCCCGCGCGCGCGCG
>VYXB01003379.1:35984-73137 GCA_013397135.1 Pachyramphus minor | reverse complement strand
CGCCGGCGCGCGCGCGTGGCTCGACCAACCGAGGGCCGCGATCAGGCCCCACGTGACCACCCTCGGAACTACAACTCCCGTCATACCCTGGAGCTGCCTAGTTCCTGTTCCGGCTCTTCCTCGGCTGCGCCGCGCTCGGGAAGGTCGTGCAGGGCGGACGAGTCCCCGCCGGGTCGCGTCTGTATCATGTTGTCCGCCGGCGTCCGCCGCTTCGCTACCTCCGCCATCCGCCGCAGCCACTATGAGGAGGGACCCGGGAAGGTGGGGCCCACGTTTCGGCCCAGTCAGGGTCGTGGGGGGTGCAGGGGGGACGGGGATGTCTGTGATGGCCGCTCTGTGATCACCTGCTGTCGTGTGGCTTTGGGACGGCGCTGTGCTGCCGTAACACCCACAGCAGACTAAAACGTGTGGTGCCGGCCCCCAGGACCCTTCCCTGCGATGGTACAGATGATGAGCATTGCCTTATGAGCAGCAACAATGATACTGTAAACGCTTTCTGATGTACCTCGTACTGGGCGGGTTGTCTCGAAGCCTCGTGTCTAAAAACTTAATTTTAAACGTACGTAATTGAAAACGTACGTGAGGTAAACCTTCACGGGACAGATAATTAAATACCAGGACAGTGGGGGGGCTGTGCATGTGTGTCCTCGGGGCGGGGTGAAACCTGCAGCAAAGTGGCCCCGCGCTGGGCTGCAGGGAGAGGCGACAAAGTGACCTCCGGAGTTCACATCCAGAGAGTGTTAAGGGTTGGAAGAGTCCTTAAAGATCTTCCAATTCTTACCCCCTTACCATGGGCAGGGACACCTTCTGCTAGCCCAGTTTGCTCCAAACCCCGTCCAGCTTGGCCTTGGACACTCCCAGGAATGGGGCAGTCCCAGTTTCTCTGGGCAACCTGTGCCAGGGCCTCAGGACCATCACAGGAAGAATTTCTTCCACAAATCCAGGCTTAATTCCCCCACTTTCAGTTTGAAGCCATTCCCCCTCCTCCTGTCACCGCAGTTGTTGATGAAAAGTCTGTCTCGAGCCTCCCTGTAGGTGCCCTTTAGATACTGGCTGGTTATTTATCATCACAAATACTGTACTTCTTTCATTGAAAGGAAAGGAAACTACTTTGAAATGGCATATTTATTTTACCAACTGGGCTCTACTTGTTAGTGCTCTGAGTTTCTCACTGTTTTCAAGTCAATGAGAGAGTAGTTAAACTGCATGGATTGCAAAACTTTTTCTGCTTTTTCTCCTCCAGAACCTGCCTTTCTCTGTAGAGAACAAGTGGCGACTGCTGGCGCTGATGTGTGGGTTCTTTGGAAGTGGATTTGCTGCCCCTTTCCTAATAGTCAGACACCAGCTCCTGAAGAAATGAAGGGCACAGACTGTAACTGCACTAACTGGGTAACTGGTTTTATTGCTTTTCACAGCACAGTGGAATTTGCAGAGTCTGGCCTCATCAAAAACCATTGTAATTTTCAGCCTTGTGCAGTCCGCGTGCTCACAGTTGTGGTCCGCAGTTGTGTCATAACGGCTCAAATAATGGACAGGTTTTAGTTTGTGTCACAGATCTGCTACACTTAGTGGTTTGTGAACTTTGCCTCCCCAGAAGCCACACCTTTGACTGTAACTAGAGCCATGTCTGCCTTCACCTTTGAGAAGACACAAAGGTACATCTGACATGACCTATGGGAGTAATTGGCATGTGTAATGTGACAAAACAGGATAAGAAACTGTGATGCTGTAAATACTTTCTGATGTGCCAGATAAAGAGCAGTAGAAAACAAGATTCTTCAGCCATCTCCAAACAATTATACCAGCTGCATAGTTCCTGACTGGTTCTGGGCTAAAGTCCACTTGAACAACATCATTAACAGAAATTAATTGATGCTTGCTGATGGTCCTAACAAAGCAATCTGTAGATGTGACCCAGACTGTGCAAGCATGTCACTTGCAGTTAAAAGACTGCTTCAGTTTGTCTTAATCCCATTCCACCTTGTTAGTACTTGGTATTGTCAATTTTGTAATCTCAGAAACATGTTTTTCAGAAACTGGAATGACCCAGGTGGTTCTTGGAAGGAAATAATTCTCACTGGCATCTCATAGTTGGAATAAATTGAAGTTATCTGTGTATTCCTTTGCCAGTTTGATGTTTTTGAGTCCCTGAACTGAGGAGGAGACAAAAATCAGCAGACTTTTATTGAACTTCAGCATTTAGAACTGTATGGCTTCATGTAAGTCAAGGCCTCTGCTGCAAAACCAGGTGGTGGATGAAGCCAAGTCCATCAAAAATTCTAATGAAAATATGTGTTTATAGCTCTTCTGTATTCAAATAATAACTTGTAATTTTATTTGTAATAATAATAGTAATATGGAGTTCCTAAATTTGTTCAATTTCTTTTCCTTGCAGAGTTGGAAGTCTTCTACCCAGCACGTTTCAGTGGGAAAATGATAGCTGCAATACAAGCTGGATGTGTCTAAATAAAATCTTAAATCTGAAGGCCTTGGGCTCTGTATTTTATGCAACTCCTAAAGTGCTTCTGACAGCTGGTGTATACTGAGAACCCCTTCAAATTGCAGTGTATTGCCATTAAACACTGATTTTTGTTGTGTACAGAAACAGGGTAAGAAAAATTCACACTTCAGAAACGCAACTGTTGCTAGTAGTATTTTCTTTACAGAGAACTTTCAGTACAATTTTGTAACCGTTTTAACCTAATGCACTCATGTAATTCAAAATTTCTTTACCTGGTTAAGCAGGTTAAACAATGTTACTGGCTTTGATCTGTGCAGCTCTGCAGTTGATAATTTGTTGGGTTTCTTAGGTAACACCTGCCCACTGGAAGTTTCAAAATGAGTACCCCAGTTCTCCATTCCCTGCAAAGTGCTGCCAAAGCAGTAATTAGTCCCTTTAGAACCGACTGTTTCCCTATGCAAGTTGCTCTGGCAGTTTTCAGTAACTTTCAAGCTCCCATCAATTATCAAGTCTGGAACTAGGATTTCAGAACTTTCCCTTCTGCAACAGAAACACAATAAGAGGTCTGTTCTGTCTTTCGGTTAGTGCTGGGGCAGTCTGCATTCTACCCAAAGGCATTTTTTACTACTGGATTATCTATAATGTCATTGTTGTTCAACAAAGCAAAATCTAAAATTCATTGTTTTGGTTGCTTGAGTGGAAAATGCTGGTTGTCATTGAGAGAGATGTGGCTCCTGTCATTCATATCAGATGTTGGACAGTGTTTAGTTTCACAGAAGCACAACTCCAAATTGTCTCTCTGGCTTTATGAGATCATTGTTTATAGCCAGGCTTGATTTTGGGAGCATATATCATTCTAGAGCACCTTCCTCTTCAACCATATTAGTTATTTATCTATTCATTTAACTGCTGTTCTTCAAATTTATGTTGGTCTTTAACCCATTCTATGGTTTATTGTTTAAGTCACCCCACTCTTTTATTTGTTTGTTGGCTGCTAAACAGACAAGCCTGAAAACTCTGGTAGATTTTTTTTTTTTTTCCTCACCTCACTTTCTCATTTAGGAAGAACTTCTCTAAACACATTCCCATCACAGATATTAACATGGAAATACCCAGCCCTCAGTGATTCTAGAGACAGAAGTATCACTAGAAATATGCAGAATGAACTGATATTTAATGGCAGTAAGTGGGATATATCAGATTCATTAAAACTCAGGAGCTGTAGAATTAAGTTGTGCCAAACATAACAAGTGTGTTCCATCACACTCTGCTGTATAACAGTCTGAGTACCCAATGAAATTTTTATTTTTAAAATAGCCTTTTGGATTCCCTTCAGGGCACCTTGACTTGGTAGCAAATAAATCAATTGAAAAAACGAGGTAGAAAAATAAAACCCTTGCAGGTTTGATGTTACAGCCAAAAAGCAGTATGTAAGTGGTGCTTCTCTATCATTAAAATTGTAAAGGAAACAAGGCAGTGCTTATAGAACCTCTGGGAAATAATGTATCTGTGTGAATGATTGTATTTTTTACTTGCTAGATGCCACTTTAAAGGAAAATCATTAATGGTCCTTGAGTTTTTCCCAGTTTTCCTGTTATAATTTTTCCCCTTCATGTATTCTGTCTTGGCACAAACTCAAACTTGTTTCACTTTGCTTCCACAGAGCTTCACACTTTACTATTTTATTTTTGTAAGGTATAGTCCTCAAGCAGTTTCTCAGTTAAATCTGATGAGATGTGAATTAGGTGTCTCTATATTTTAATATTTGGAATGGTTTTGGTTTGGGGATCATTCTGTTGTATGCTGGGACAGCTCTGGAAGGACTTGTATGCAGTTACGTGGAATGGGGTAAATATTTTGACGTGATGAAAAATAATATATTATTTTTCAAATCAACTGATCCTGGAATTTCTGCTCAGCAATTAATTTGACAGTGTGTCATATTCACATCCCCTTTTCAGAAAGCAATGGGAATTTGACTTTTCCCCCTGCTGCCCGCCCCCCAATGAACAGAAAGTTTAGGTCTTGTTCAGTTATGTCTTGAAGCATCTGGTATTAACCCGCATTGGAGACTGGATACTGGGTTTGATGAACCACACTCAAGTGTGGCTTAGAAGTGGTGAACCACTCCAATAAGAGTATGAGTTACTTATGAAAACTGTTTTAAAATCTTGCTGCTAATTAAACAGTGGGGTGAAAATTAAAAGTATTTTCCAGTGTAAGTTGCCAGCTACTCCTTTTATGTTTCTTGCAAGCCTGAGATTTTATTTCTGAATTCAACATAGGAACGTGAAACAAAATTGGAGGTTTATAAGCAAATTGAGCTGGAGGAAGAAAATGTGAAAGTAGAAACTTTGGTTGTCATGACAATCAAATTAGCACCTTTCTTGTTGAACATGAGCTGTGGATGAGAGTTTGGGCAGCATTGCATAGTTTAACACATTCAAGCTATTTTTATTATTTAAAGGTAAAGGTCATGTACACATTGCAGTTCATTTCCTTGGTGTAATAACATTAGTGGGCATTTCTCAAAAAATTGAATTGTTAAGGAGAAAAGAAGAGAAATATTTGCTGCCTCCGTGAAAAAGGATTTGATTGTTCTCAATTTCATGATCAAAAAAAATGGAAGTTATATGAAGTTATATATAGACTCTGGTGTCCAGTGCTATAAAAATATTCCTGCCTGTTCTCACCTCAGTGGAGTCCATTAAACAGCCGTAAGAAGTTATTTGTAATTACTGTTTTAATGTGTGAAAGTTTCTAGATTGCTTAACTGGAAATTGGAATGTGCATCACAGGAACCCAATAACACATTAGTTTATTGTTACTGGTATTGTAATTACATCTTCAATTATCACGAAAAGAAATAGATTGAAAAATAGGAAGAATGGTGTAAGTTTGGGATATGTAGTACTGGAAAAACAGACTTTGGAGTAGCATCTGCTGATTTATGGCAGATCCAGGTGAAGGGACAGCGACAGTGAGACCTGCTGAGCAGATGAGGACTGGTGTAATTAACCACTGTTTCAATTCAGTAAAACATAAAGGTAGAATTTCCCCTCCTCTGACCAACTCCCCAGCCAGCTTCTGTTTGCTCTGATTGCAGTGAGAAGCTAAATGTTAGTCACTTTCTAGCATGATGTGCTCAGTAAGTTTGACTTGCATTTAAATGAGTTTAAAATGATAGTATTTGCTAGAATTAATGTGACCCACTGTTCCATTTTCCCTTTTGGTATTCCTTGAATAATATTAAGTTCTTCTGTGGTTGTGCCACCTTTTTGCATTAGCTATGTAGAACATGCAGCTCTTTGAAAAATGACAGTGTATAGATAGTGTTACTGAGATCCCAACTAAGCCAGAGCCAGCAACAAAATGTACCTTGAAAATCTACCTTGCTGGTGGGAAAAAAAAAAAAAGCTTGTAAAAATCATGTCTATAACAATTATGACAGGTGGTAGAAGGACAGAGATGAGAGGGAAGAATGTGGTCTGAGGTTGGGTTTCTTTTTCTAATTTTTTTTTTTTTCCTAAATTCAAAATTCTTGGGAGGTTCTTTAGACTTAAGTGTAAAAACACAAAAACACAACTCCATAGTTCCGGACTAAATGAGGTTTTGTAAAGGTAAGGAGAAAGATCTGTTCTTCAAGGAAGGGAAAATCTGCTATCCACCAGTCAGCACGGATACTTAATGGTAATAAGTGGGATAGATAAAATCTGGGGCTTTGCACTTAACCAAAGCTGTTGCCTGAAACAGTGGCAGNGAAAAAAAAAAAAAGCTTGTAAAAATCATGTCTATAACAATTATGACAGGTGGTAGAAGGACAGAGATGAGAGGGAAGAATGTGGTCTGAGGTTGGGTTTCTTTTTCTAATTTTTTTTTTTTTCCTAAATTCAAAATTCTTGGGAGGTTCTTTAGACTTAAGTGTAAAAACACAAAAACACAACTCCATAGTTCCGGACTAAATGAGGTTTTGTAAAGGTAAGGAGAAAGATCTGTTCTTCAAGGAAGGGAAAATCTGCTATCCACCAGTCAGCACGGATACTTAATGGTAATAAGTGGGATAGATAAAATCTGGGGCTTTGCACTTAACCAAAGCTGTTGCCTGAAACAGTGGCAGGATGGGCTGTTGGGGGCGGGGGGGGTGGAACTCAACATAAGTGTATGGTCCATTAATATAAATGAGCAATTCTTTCTGTGTATGCCCCTGAGCCTTCCAGGTAATTGGAAGTAAAAGCTGAGGAAGATACAACCTCCCTAAAGAAGATCCATCTCTCTAATCCTTCATCTGATGGGGTTTTCTCTGACAGCCCAAAGCAGCGCTGCTTCTCCTTCCTGTTTGTTTTTCCAGACATGATCCTGCCCTCTGAATCCAATACTGCAGAGACTTGTTGTCTGCCAAACAGCAGGATTTAAGTTAACTATTATCTCAACCTGCTGTCGGGAGCTATAACTGCCTCCTTATATCTTACTCAGAGGTATTTTGGTGCTGGCTTTACAAAGCTGGGTGTGGAGGGGAGGGGGTTTGTTTTGGAGGGGTGGCGGGGAAGACTTGCAACCCCTAAATAAGGTCTTTTTGATCATATTCTGAAGTGGCAGCACAAAGGGAGGGGTATTCTGCAAAAAAATAGGCCCAGCTGAACTGCTTCTGCCCAGTACATAACCCAGAGGGTGTGGGCACTGGCAGCCTGCCTGCAGGACAATTAACTTGCTGGAGGTGTGACTTCAAAGTCACTGAAATTTTATTTAATTCTGAGTTTGACGCTGCTTTGAAGTTACAGCAACACTGTAGCAGTTCAGTTGGAGTTCACCTCTGAAATCAAGCTCTGTAAAACAATTTTGCCAGCTACTCTAATCCTAAGTAGGTCAGAAGAAACTTAGCTAATAGTGCCTTGGATAGGTTCCTCTTCAAGAAGTTAATTCAAGCTGATTTTTGTGAGGTTTGCTGGGTAGGCAGCCTCAAGAATGGGAAGTGAAAAGCCCAGAAAGCCAAGCAGAGCATCAGTACAAAGTACAAGGATAGGCCTCAGACATTCCTGGTTTTATGCAGTATTGGGTGCCACTGGCTGGTTCAGTTTTCATTTCACTACATTATAAATTGATAAGTTCTAATTTCCTGAAGACTCGACTTTCAACACTTGCTCCAGTGGGTGTTTAAATACAGCCGTATACAATTTTTATTTATTAGAACACAAACTCAGGTCCTTTGTTTTCTAGTAAAATGCCCCAGCCATTCCTCCTATGCAAGAAACAGTCCTTGAAAATTGGAATAGCTTGGTGGATGCCTGAAACTGTGGATTAACACACACCCTTGGGAAGCCACCACAGCACCTGAAACTGAACCTGGGTCTCTCAATATGCTACACAAAAGCTCTCCTGGGTGCAAAGTAACTGCATACTACTTCTTTCTCCAACTAAATTTAGGTACCAATCCACCAGCCACTAAATCAGGTTGTACAGGAGAGAAAATAACCACAGGTTCTGCTTTTGAAAACAGCATTATTGCCAGATAAATACTCTAAAAAGTTTTTCTAAAGTTATAGGAAAGGAAAAAGACAATGTGTCATCAGGGACTGAAAACAGTAATTTCTTAAGCCCCCCCCAGCAATTGTCAGATGAGGTTGCTAAATGAAACCTTGGGCCTCCCTTAGAAATCAACAACCTTTGAAAAATTAGTGACCAAACAGAAATGGAAGACAGTTCAAGGTAAGTCTATTGACAAAGTAGAAAAAAATAAGAGTTTGAACTACTTTGCTGAAGATGAAATAGTGGAAGGTGCTGCTGGGTGAGAGGTACTAAGTGAAGGTTAAAATGTCCCATGCCTACAACAAATCACAATTAAGAAAAACTGCCCACCTAAGGGAGTTTGTCCACCTGCCAGGTGAAAAAACAACAAGAGAAAAATTGAGACCTAAATTCTTCTGGGCATTTCTCCTCACTACCTCAGTGATTTGAACTGTGCAGCAACAAACTACACCCAGGCACTGCCTGGGGATCAGAGAGCAAACTCGTGGTTTAGCACCAAAACACATACCATGAAAGGGAGTTTGGGAGGTCATTCTCCTACAGATGAGAAGCCTTTGAACTAAAAATAATTTAGAAAAAATTCAACCTGTATACTGAAAAAAAAAAAAGTGTGTTGTTGCTTACCCGTAATCCTGGACATTTTCTTTCTCAAAAACTTGTATTATCTCACTAACCATTCTGGAAAACACAGTTCCTCCATTTCTAGTTGTAAATATCCTATGAAACTTCAACATTTGTCCTGTTCAGCACTGATAATGAGCTATCTATTTGACAACCCCATTCAGCTGCTAATACTTTAAAATTGTCAAGTCTTTTTGAAAAATGCAAAAGTAATTTAGAAGGCAATGCACCATCTGGCCTCATAATGTCTCTTACTCTTTCAGGATATCAAAAATTCACTGCTCCCTCCCTCTCCCTCATAATCTTCTGTCACAATCAGTTTCTTTTTGTCTTTATGAAAAGACTGTAAATTTAGAAAGCATTGAAAACCCCCAAAAAAGAGCCAAAGCTCTGTGGTACTGTAATATTTTTAAACAAATGTGGTTTTAAGCTAGGAGAGATAACAGTGACATAAAGCAGATATTTACAACTGAAGTAGTTAAGTGACCTGAAAAGTTTGGATTTTCCTTATGGATTTCAGGCCTTTCTATATTTCAGGCAGAAGATCTTTGCATTACTTAGAATACAGATGTATTTTAAAAAAAATTGAGGAATCCTAGCAAAAGGTGCTGTGGATTTTGTTTTGCCAGGGAAGCTATAAAATAGCAATTGTATATACTCAACGTCCATCCAATTAGGAAATTATTTCGCATATCAAATAGGCTGCAGAACTTCTGTAGATGTGGTAAAAAACCCCAAACTTGTCTGAAAAAATCATGCCACCTTTTTGTCCCACCTTTATTTATCCTTAGCTGATTCATCTTTTCCTAATTACTGATTTTCTTCCTTTTTTATGTTTGTGTATGAAGGTAACAAGAATTTACAGAATTATGTAAATGCTTGGAGTTGCTCTCTGTTCCACTAGAAAATAATACTTGTTTGCTGGTAATGAATATTCAGAATGAAGAAATTAAACCCATTTCTAAAATGTTGCCATTACACTTCCCTGTTTTCTGCAGTGCTTAGTTGTAAAATCTAATTCCTAAAATTTCAGTCTTTGCACAGAATTATTATTTACATAGTGCTGCAATATCTGAATAAATATTGTCTAATTCTTCATTTGTTTGCTCAGTTCAAGTGGTCTCATACAAATGTCCAAAGGACTGCAATCATTCTCATACCTCATTTTCTCAACAGGCAGTGATTTCACACTTCTGTGTTTCTCTAATAAGTATTACAAGTGGAAAAAAATTCAAATGCGTGCTCAAACATTTGCCAAAAAATTAGATATCCTGGACAGCTGCCAAGCAAAAGTGAAAGAATTCCAAGTCAGCCATCCCTCAGCTACTCCCCCTCCATTCAAACAGCATACAAGGGAGCAGGATACTTCTTCATTTGGTGAGTCTCATAAAGGTTAGGAGTACCTCATTTAGATGCCTGTTCATGTAGTTTTGAACAAATGCTTGATTTCTCTGTAATGTGTGGAAATAACTTGTTAAATGTCTCAGGCTTCCATGAGATACTGGTAGTGCCTAGAACATCACCCATCAGAAAGGAATGACCTTTCCAGGAAGAAAACAGTTGTTGCTTATGTCTTTTTAAATGCTGATAAACCTACATTGAGACCAACAACCGCAGCAAGATTTATTGTGCAATACCCTCCAGTACACAGACACCATCAGGTAACTTTGCATTCTCTGATGAATAAACAACTGAAGTTGTAATTGTTTGTGCATTCCTGAAAATGTCAACAAAATCAAACATCTGTCATGCCAGCTACGGAAACATGGCTCGTTTAATACACTTAGTGCTCTACTCAGCCTTGAAAAGGTCACTCTGATTTTAACAAGCAGTTCATAATTTATTGGCCTCCTGTAAATGACCATGTAGTGACAATAAAGCTCTGACCATATTTGGTTACCCTTCGAACGACATATTTGATTAAGATAACACATTGTATTTAGCACAATCTGTTTATTGTTGCTTTTGGATATACTCTCACCCTTTCCAATTATGACCAACTCCAAGATAAAATCAGTTTCCCTAAAGTAACCCTCATAAACCATCCCCCCAAAACAAGCAGAGCAAGCCAGGACAATTGCCTTCAAATTGCCACTGGTTTAGCAACAAACAACACATAAAGGCAGCATTTACTCCTCTCTCATCTTCAGTGGCAATAAACAAAAATCCGTACACGGGTTTCAATTTTGGATTGAAACCTTCAGCAACACACAGGTATTTCTTGTCTGCCAAGTGCACAGGGCTGATTCTGTTTTGGCTTTCTGCATCAGGCTTCCTGATCCAGTCCTGAATCCTGTCAAATAACTCATGCAAATGCTACTTGTTGTCCCTGCTGACCTACACCAAGAGGCTGTCAGACAGCCCTGGAATGTCTCATTCTGCACAGAGCCATTTAGCTGAAAACTTGTCTTTTGAAACCATTCTCCATATCCTTCGTTATTCTCCTGTTGGCCTGTACCCAAAATAATTACTAGCATCAATGAGAGGGAAATATTTAGGAATGAATATGGACACAGTGTGGCAAAGAGTGTCGTGCCTCCTTCTCCAGATGGTGCTGAAACATGGGTACACCCCCTTGGGGGTTCAGTCAATTTTTTGCTTAATATCTATTGTAATCTAACGTAAGAATGGGCTCATTTGGTCCTAAAAACCCTGACAAAGTGTTAATCCATGGTACTGATGAGCTGGTTCTGTTCCTCCTTAAAATAAGAATTCTAACCCTGAAAAGATAGTATTGTATGGGAGATCAGAATAAACAATGTATTTCCCAGCTTAGTTGGCAGGTCAGAGTTAGCACAGATGGAGAAAGTGTTGATCACATTACTGGACAGCTGGTGGGAGCTGGCTCAACTCTCCTTCCTCTGTTCTTGACTCCTGAGCCAACTCTGTGAGCTGGCTCCCAAAATTTGTTCATAATCTTTGGGTGCAATTTAGGACAAGAAACCAATACTCATAGATGGTATATGCTTTGAGGAAAGGTGAATTTGTGGTGCTTTAGATGTCTAAATTGTGGAAGACCTTATACAAAGGAAGAAAAGGACACGGACTGTTCTTCCTTTCTATTAATTTCTAGTACACAAGAGAGACACCAGGCCAAGAGAGGATTATGCTACTGGGGTTTTTTTATCCCGAAAGGATTACACAACACTTTATGAAGTGTCAGTTGTTTCATGCCTGCCAGTAATGGGAAATGGGTATTACAGTACTTTGTGTAAAGGTTGATTACTGCTCCCCTGAGAGAGGACAAGTGGGCCTGTGCATCCAGTTCATTCCTAAAGGACTCCTGTGGAAAAACATTGATTGAACTTTGGCTGACTGGATAATGAGGCTTTACACTGGATTGTTACTAGGCTCTCCCACTGCCTATTTCCACTGTTTTAGAGTTTGAGTTGGGCTGACCTCTTCAACAGCACACATATGTAGGCATGAACATGGAACCAGAACTCACTTCTAAGGCATAAAATGGCATCACTGAGGCAGTGGACCTCCCACTGTCTGGGACCACTCGTTCTCATGATTAGCTCATATATCTGTGTCATGGTTTAATCCCAATCAGAAACTCACCCCCACCCAGCCACTTGCCCACCAAGCCCTGGTGGGTTCGTGGAGAGAATCTGAAGAGTAAGAGTGAGAAAACTCATGGATTGACATAAAGACAGTTACCCACCATCCCCTTTCCATCCTTTGATACAGAGACATGATTTCCTTGGTCTCATGGACCATTTTGGTAAAATATCCTTTAAATATCCAGAAATGTCCACAAAATGTCCACTGAGTTAATTTAGTCCATGACTTTGGGCTTCATCTGTGCTGATGGTCACTCAGGATAGGAGAATTTGTTGTGTGGAGTTACTGGGTGCTAAATCCAGCTCGGCTCTGGTCACTGCTGCACTTGCACTGCTCCTTGTCAGACTTGTCCTCTGTTGTTGGGGAATTCCTGCTGTAGGAATTCCTGTGACCTGCCACTCAAATCATGGTTATGTGAATTTAAAAGCATATTCCTTACAGTCCTTTGGGATCAGCTACAGGTGACCCACGAGGAGAATGTAGGCAACAACTTATGTCTCATGGTAAATATACTCATTCAGGGGAAACAGTGTTATTTGAAGGTGTGTGACTGCCTGCTAAGCAGGAATTCAATGGCATTTCTCATTCCTGCATTGGATTAGGAGTACCCTAAACAATCTTTTTGCAGGTGGCATAACTCCCTTGCAAGAACGTATTGGTCTGAAGACCTAAAGGGTGGAGAAGAGTTGGAAAAATATTAGACAAATTCAAAGAGGTCAGGTGCATGGTCTAAATGCAATGTAAACTCTTGACCATAAGACAGAAAGGCATGGGGAGGCATCCTAGGAAAGGACATACATATGATTCTGTATTTACTACCTCTATATAATTCTATTATTTCCTATTTCTTATGTTCTTGTGTGTCTGCTGCTGGCTGACCTCAGGGACAGGACACTGCACTAAGAGAACCCTTGGTCTGAGCTGGCAAAATTGTTTCTATGCAAGCATACTGAAATATTGTCTTAAACAACCTGTCCTTTCAGATACACCTTTAAAAACTAGATCACGTTTCAGACCTGCAAAAAAGGTATAGCTGATCTTGACCATGAAGATATATTTCTCTTTGGTTTGCATTTTTAATCATAATTAAGTTCATTTTTCTACTCTTGGCCATATTGCTATTTCATTTACTTAGGCTGTAATGATTAAATCTAATTTATTAGTCTGGAAAGTCTTAATCCTACTGAAGAGTAGTGGGCCTAGCACACAGTTCAGTTAAGAAACATATTCACCACATAACCTCCATTTAATACTTCCATTGATTTCAATAAAACTAGCTGGCACGTGAAAGAAAGACACTACAGTGGCCTTTAGTCTCCAGAAAATTCTAGAATTTTTAATGCGAGCACTGAAGAAATATTTTGATCTCTTCCTGAACATACTATTTTTCGTGAAAAAAATTCCAAAACAAACCCAGCTCATAAAATCTCTACGCTAAAGAAAGCCAACTGCATTTTATGCTTGATCTTATTTTACAAATATATTTATTTTTCAAATATACAAAATGTCAGCCTGAAATTACAGGGGAAAGGACTTCCACAGTGAACCTGATTTCTCTAAAAAACAATAAATGAAAAGCCTATTATTAATGAAGTATTCTGACTTTAATCATGTTTGTTCATTACTCCCATATATTAGGTGATATAAAAGGAGGAACAATTATTGCCTTGTTCACTCTGATTTATTTGGCTCAGTGCCTCCTTACCTAGGTAATGTAAAATAAACTGTGCTACATGGGTCATTTATGATGTGATTTAATAAGATGCTTTTTATTTCTAGCCTGCAGGGAAACACATTAATTTGCAAGCACCTGGAAAAAAACCAAAACAAAACAAAAAACACCCAAACACTCAACAATATTTCTTTCCTTCATTTCCTATTTTCATTCAGTAGACTCCAGCCTACCAGGTAATTTAAAGCATGTTGTCATAGTGGCAACGTACCAAAACAAGACTTCAAAATCCATATAAAGAAATGGTGCCTGGACATCAAAATAAGGAGGGTTGTAACTACAAGCCTGACCAGTTCCTAACTTCCTTTGGGTATTTCTGAGTAAATTAAGATTTGTTCCCGTTCGTTGTCTGAAATAGGTTAATGTTTTTGCTTAACAGCATATGCTGTCTGCAAACAAAATTATATTTATGTAACAGGTACCTGAGAGAGACCTGGAGGTAAAAAAATGAGCAAGGAAATTGGTTTTCTACAGACACGCTGAACAACACGGGCAAGTTTACCACACTGAAACTTGCAAAAAAAACATTTCTATGGCTTTTAGGGTTCTTTATGATTTGCTTGTATCCGTTCAGTGGGAATAGCATTTAACTCAACTCTGCAGATGGCACAAAGTTAAAGGAGCTGGTATTTAAAAATCCTACGCAGGGATATTCCACATATTGTCAGTGGAAGAGCTGATGCTGATGACAAAGCACTGCAGCTAAGATTTAAGAGCACATATGTTTCCACAACAAACCCCTGGGTTTTTGTTACTCAGTTTTCAGACATTCTCATTTGAACCAACACTGTTTACTTTAAGGTTTAACTGGAAAGATATTCAGGAGTAAAAAGAGGAAAAAAGCCACAACAAGCCACTGATTGCACTTTTTTTTTCTGTGTCTAAAATAACTAGCACTTCACCAGCTTCACAATGAAATCTTCATCTGACTCCATTTTTTGAGAGGGGCTGTTTCTTTGTCTCAGCTTTAGTGGTTGAGACCTGTATACTCAACATTGGATTGTAGTTCTTATTTGCTAGTCTGCAGTCTCCTTCAAATTTAAAAGCACAAATACAAAATCCCTCACTGTTGCTTGAAAAAATCCCAGCCAACAAAACAAAAAGCTCCACCAAGTGCTTACTTTAAGACAAAGTCCTAAAATCCAGCATTTGTAGTCACCTGAGTTTTAGAAATATGGCTGCTCAACCACATGAAAGAGTCTGAAGAGGTGGTGAAGGGGTCCCTGTAAGGCTTTTGAAAGGAATTTAACCAACAACACAAAGCTGCAAGAATTGTCAGTCACCAATGTAATTTAGATGAGGATGGCAGGGCTACACATAATTTTAGCTGTGCTTTGTGAGAAACCCTTGGATGTCCTGATATATAATGAGAAGAGGTACCATGTTAGAAACTACTGATGGCTGAAATTCATCTGTAATCTCCCTGTAGGTGAGAATCTCTGCAGGTGTGCCTGTGCAGTTGCACAGATTGTCTTCTTACAACAGGAAAGAAAAGTTACACCATTGTCCCTAGAAATTCAAAGTCCATGTCTACAATGGTGTTCCTGAATAATTTCTTTTTAGTTCAAAAATATGCATGTCTAAGATGCCAACATACCTCCAACACCTGGGGCCCAGCACAGTAAGGACATGGAGCTGCTGGAGTGAGTCCAGAGGAGGCACCAAGATGATCAAAGGGATGGAGCAGCTCTGCTGTGAGGAAAGGCTGAGAGTTGGGCCTGGAGAAGAGAAGCTTTGAGATGAGCTGATTATGGCCTTCCAGGACCTGAAGGGGCTACAATAAAGATGGAAAGAGACTATTTACAAGGGCCTGGAGTGACAGAACAAGAAGGAATGGCTTCAAACTGACAGAGGGCAAAGTTGGATGGGATATTGGTAAGGAATTGTTCCCTGTGAGAGTAGTGAGGCTGGTAGTGGGTACAGGTTGCCCAGGGAAACTGTGGCTGCCCAGTTCCTGGAAGTGTCCAAGGCCAGGTTGGATGGGACTTGGAGCAATCTGGTCCAGTGGAAGGTATACCTGCTGATGGCAGGGGTTTGGAAATGGATGAGCTTTAAAGTCCCTTCTAACCCAAACCATTCCATGATTCTATGCTTTTAAGTATACAGGTAAACTAACTTCCAGTTAAAATTATTTTTCAGGAGGCAAAACTATCAAGGCAATTTTTGTTTCTACTGCTGCAGTGACAACATCCGATGCTGTATCTTCTGGCTGTATTTATGCCTGTGTAGTAAAGCACTTACCTAATTGGATATGAGGGCAGTACATCAATACGGTCACATAATCCATAAACATTTTTCTTTCATAAGCTCTTATCACATTACCACTAATTATTTACAAAAAGAAATAGTGTTATATGACATCCTTCCCTTTATTATTTTTAGCCTTAGGTGTGGTTAAAATATGCCAAGGAACAGGGATGTAAGGGGGCAAGAAATCTGAGGCAAGACTGGAAATTAAGTGATTGAAAACACTTCAAAGACCTGCAAGAAGAAGTTGCAACTTTATTTCACAAACTGCAGCCTGCATATATCTGGTGCAGGTATGGACCAGAGTGCCACCGTGTGCCAAGGCCTCCCTTTGCCAATACAGCCCACTTTCTGTGCTTAATAACTAAGGCAGAACATTTCACCACACAAAGAGCAGTTGTGGGTAAGAGTAAGGCAAAATAAAATACATTTTGGTGGTTTTTGATCTGTGGAAGCAGATATGCTGAAGGTGACTGTACAGCCTGAGAGATTCTATAAAGAAAAATCTATTTGTAGATTCAAGTTGCTCAAAAAAATTCATAAAAAACCTTCTCTCGATACAATTCACCAAGAATTACACAGATTCCTCTGTAAGATCATGCTTCATTACTCACAGAAAGTAGAAAAATTAATTCTTTTAACTCCAGGGGTAGAATCAGTTCAGGAACTAGTGAATGTGTTGAAGCTGCTCTTATACAGGCAACAAAAGATGATGTTTTGTGGTTTTGTCACATCAAACCTGACTGCAGTAGAAGACAAATGGTTGTAAGAAATTATTTATGGCTAGATTTTGTGTCATCTCTCTTGTGCCTTCTACCACAAGTTTAATTTAATAAAAACATAGAAAACAGTCTTGGTACCTGGTGTAAAGGTTATTACTGTTCTTTCAGAGAATCTAATCTTATCCTGGGCTCCCTGCTAAGCTTCATTAACTAACATTTCCTTTTTAAATACACTGTCATGCCATGTGCAATCCACTGAAACACTGAGAGTTGCTACTTTTTATTTTAAACTTCATTTATATCCTTGTCATTAGTCTTGGACTTCCACTTCACATAAAGAAATGGCTTGCCTGTAGCAAGTATCCTGCCTGAAGCTTGTGGAAGCACACGCTGCATGGAGAGCACAACACAGCAAAAAGGATGTGCTCTGCTCACCCAGGAGGATTCACTGCTGTTCGTTATAGTGTTGGATTCGAGAACAGGGAGATCTGCCTCAAAACAGCAGTGGCAGTGGAGTGTGTCAGTGCTGGGATAGCTATTAGCAAAGTGAATTTTTTAAAAGTGAAGGGAGAAATGCTGGTAAGAGACTGAGTGTGAAGTGTGTAATTTAGACGTCAGGATGTGTCAAAGATACCACTGTCAAACTTGATCTGTTGCCACTGTGTACAAAATTTACTCAGAGAGTTTCTCCTCCAAGCAATCAGTAGCCTGCAGTAAATGCTGGGAGCATGTCCAAACACCCTTCTGGAACAAGACAGTAAAGTGGCCTGGATTTCTGCCCTCACAAAGCCAGGACCTCTGGGTCTTCACTGATAGTCTGTTCTTCTCTCACTTTGGCAAAATGAAAGGAAATACAAGGTTATCACTGGTTGATTATACCACCAATCTTAGAATCATTATAACTCACAATTTACATAGATTGCCATACCAAAACAAAGCCAACTGACGTTCAACAAATACACCTGTTCAATCCCTTTGGAGGTTTCCCCAGACATCTTCTGGTGAGGTTGGATGCAGCTGGGATTAATTGGCCAATTCCCTCACCTACTGTAACAATGGCTTAGTTCCGCAGTTTAAATATGTGTCCATTTCCCCATGCAGAAATAATAACATATTCAAAATTTCAGTTATAAGTCTCTGACAAAACGTTTTCAGTAGCCTGTGTCAGAAGGAGGTACTGTAGACACTATTCACTGTCAGTTTAGACTGAGATTATAGAGGATGAACCTTTCTGTCCTCAGAGCACTGACAGTGATCAGAAAGTCAGTCTTTTGTTACAGAAAGTCAGAGTTTAGAACAGAAATAAAAAAGAGACATTAGCATTCCTACTAAAATTCAAGTTGTGTTGTCACACAGGGAAGTCTCACAAGCTTCTCTGTCTGTCATTCCCACAACATCCTTCATTCAACAAGACAAACTGTATGAAACCTTTTATCCTGAAAGAAGCAGCAAAGCAGCCATTCCTCTACAGTACTTACAGAAAAATTAATAATTGCATGGATTTATTTATCAATTTTACATGTTTAGGGTCTTTTATTTCAATGTTTGGGAATAAGCTTACTGTTTTTTCATTTCCATGTTTATACTATTATTAGTGTCAAAAGGATCTGCTGAAAACATTCTTAAATGTAGACATGATTGACTCTAACAAGTCAGTACATCAAAATTTTTTGTTGCTATTTGTAGAATTCAAAAAGCAAACCCTTTCCTCATCAGAGGCAGATCACCTTATGTGGAACAGGTTGGTTATTCCAGGCAGGAACAGGTTGCTCAGAGAAACTGTGGGTGCCCGTGGATCCCTGAAAGTGTCCTAGGCCAGGTTGAACGGGGCTTGGAGTAACCTGGTCTGGTTGAAGGTATCCCTGCCCAAGGCAGGGGGTGGCACTGGGTGATCTTTAAGGTCCCTTCTAACCCAGACCTTTCTATGATGTTATGATTAGATCATCTGCCTTATAAAGACAAACAAATTTCCCAGACTGTTTGACTTTTTTTTTTTTTTAATACCATTTAAATCACCACAGACCTGCATATAAAGAGTAGCATATAACACTTTATTATCTTCATATAACACAAAGCAAAAGAAACCAGATTGAATAACCTGTGTGGTAGATCCCTGCGTTTGATTGAGTGGGGGTGAACAAGATGAAGTAAATTTTTGTGAGGCATCAGGAACTTATATTGTGCTCCAGTAACACATCAGTAAGATTTTGTGTTGACTTCTTTTGCTCAAGGGCTGAATTACTCCCGTTAACAGGACACAACAAATATATGAGTTGGAAATCCACTGTGGAGGTGATGTGTGGATCAACACTGTGACTGGATCAACATTCAGATTTTCCTGATTAATTATTTAATTAATTCAGATTTTCCTATTTAAGACAGAGGATTTGCTTGTCTCCAGGATAAGATCAAATCTAATTCTCAGAGTTTATCAACAACAGCAAAAGATCTAACCAATGTAACCTGTTTGGGAGATAAAAGTTCCTTTCAAATGAACACTCATAAAATTGATAGGATTTCATCTTTCCAGCATTTTTAATTCAATCAAGTAATAACCCTCCAAAAGGCTGCTGGAAGCAGTTCCTGCTGATGAAATGGGGTAACTTTCACTGCTGTGGCACAGCTGAAAGAGAAAATTATTTCCCAGCCCTGTGCAAGGTGCTGGAGCACCAAACACCTCACACCTGTTGAGATCACTTTTGCACTGTTTTCCTCAGAAAGGAGAAGCTTTATCTTAAACTTGCTACAGGCCACTGAGAATTTAGCATAAGTGTATACCGAGCAGAAGGGATTTGTCCTTTCTTTGGTATACTAAGTGTTCTGCAAGTCTCATAAATAATTTTTAAAACTACCTTCTGTAATGAAATATGCAGCCAGGCTGTGACTGGAATACCATGAGAAACTGATATTGAAAGTTCTGTGTCTTACAACACATTTTCATTCTCTCACCTGCTATCTTCTCACCTCCCATCTAATTCCCATGAAAAATTTTGATTTTTTCTACTGTGCAACATTCATCAATAGGTTTACAATATGATGATTATAACCAGCAGGCTGCCTGTGTTTAAATTAGCATATAAAATACCTTGTATGCTCATCTTCTCTGAGTGCATTAAAACGGTGAGCTTGACCAATTTATCTAGTTCAATAATTTCGCTAGTGTTGGGGTGGATTTTTGTTTTTGTTTGGGGTGTTTTTTTGGTTGGGTGGGCTTTTTTGGTGGAAAGCTACAAAATTATGTTAGCTTCGGTGAGATTATATTTTGACTTTCTTTCATTTTCCAGGAATTCATTGAAGACCAAAAAACAACAAACAAGCAAATAAAATAAAAAAATAAATAAAAAAAAAAGTGGCTGTCTCAGACATAACACTGTGTCAGATAACATAATCTTTGTAAATACTGTGGGTTTTTCCCTGAAAAAAATAATATTGGACTACACTTTATTTTGAGAAAACTGATAATGCAGGCTTTCTCAGATCTATGAACGAGGCGGGGGGGCAGGAAACTGAGTTGGGTCCATGCTTCATACGTGATTAAAATGGGTAAAAATAGATGCATCAAAGCACCCTAAGTGTTTTTATAAGCATGGTTTACTCCTTAACCCTAACCTTGTGCCTATTTTCATTTTCTTGGTAAATAGTGCCCTCTGCAGGATCCCTTCAACTTTTGCAAGGTTCCAAGCACAGTGCACGCTTTGACTGACCCTCAGTGTGAATCACAGGCAACGGACATGGTGCTAAAAATACATAATTCCAGGAAATCTGCATAGCTCTCATGTTGCTATGCAGTGTATGCTGGAGGTTTAACATTTCCCAGGGTGCAATCAGCATCAGTAAAAGGTTTTCTAGATTTGGGAGAAAGCATCTGTAAGGAAGACAAAAGCCAGACACATGTAAAGCAAAAAAACCCTTCTCATTAAGGCAGTTATAACAATATTATTTGGAAAATGGCTATATATATTATTCTTTCTATTAGCCTTAATATGCATTTTTATGATGCCTTTGAGCTGAGGGTTTCATTTAGTAAGCATTAACTAATTTTTCCTGTGGGATTTGCAGAGGAAGTGATACACATGATTCCTACCATTTAGGGTACAACTGATTTTTTAAAAATTTATTTCAATTTTATTAAGGATTTTTAAAATCAGTGTATGCTGTAGTGTATACTTATTTAATCCCAAATTCATTTCAAAGAAAATCTATTAATAATGACAGCAGTTTCTAGGTCAGACATTTTCTCTTCTGAAATTCTCACTTGCTTGCTGTACAATTTGCCTTACATTGTACAATCTCTTATTCAAAGAGAACTTTCAATCTTTTATGGAGACTTGATAGTCCCTGATTCATAAAAGAGTAAGTTCAGCCAGAGAATAAAAGCTGGGATGAGAAAAATAAGAGCTAGACAAGTATCTGTCAGAAATGGTTTAGCTTTAATTGGGGCCAGAACCTTGATTAGGTGACCTCGTGAGTTCACCTTTTTTTTCCAGTCCCATTTACTCCATTGTTGCTCCATGAACAACTTTTCTTGATAGGACCTCTTTTATTTTCCATTGTGTATGTCAGAGGAGCATTTAACCTTGTGGGGTAGGGACATTTCATCCAACTCCCACCCAACTTTAGAAAATACACTCTGAAGTGCAGCTACATAGTAAATATTATTTATTTAAGAAATAAATATGTCTAATTTCCCCCTTTTTGTTAAATCCAGTGAATAAGACATTTATTGGTCATTGGTAGGTGCTCCAGGAAATTTGGCATACCAGTACCAAGAACTACTCTATATGTATTAGTATAGTATAGTATAGTATATAGAAGTCCAAAGCACTATAAATTGCTCAAGCTACACAAGACCTTCCTTTTTCCTTCCTGTCCAGCAAAGTTGCAATTATTTTAACTTGCAGGACTGCACCAAATTTTTCTGTTTGATTTAGTAATTCATTCATCTGCAAACAGTTCACTAAGTGAGAAACAAAAGCTGCTAGATGAGGAAATGACTGTGAGGTATTTACTCACCTCTAGGAGACCAAAAGTGTCTATCAGCAATTGACACTGAGGAAAAAACTTAACTGCAGTAAAATAATCCAAACCCATTGACATTTCAGGGTGTTTGGTCTTGTAATTCAAGACAAGATATTATCATCTTGAATTTTCAGCCATGAATACATATTTGTAGAGGGGAAAAAAAAAAAGAAAAAAAAAAAAAAGAAGAATCCACTGTTTCTGTCAGGTCATAAAAATTGAATTACATAGGTGGTGCAGTATCCGTGCTGTAGCATGAAGTGCCAGGTAAAGGGCATGAGAAAGAGGGACAAGATGATCACTGAATGAATCATTGCTTTTCAGATTGTTCTTTCTACCTCCTTCCTCTCTCATATTAGGCTGGAGCCCACAAGCAAACAAAGGATTCACATGGAGTATAATAAATACTTTGTCCATATTTCAAATACACTTGTCCTTTTGAGAATTTTTTAATGGATGCGATGTGTTCATTTTCTCCGATATTTTTTAGGAACATCTTTATCTGTTCAGGTAACTGAGCTGTGTTTTTCCAAACACTACCAGGCTACCACTATAACTGTCAAACAGCATCACAACTGGTCTGTAGCATCAAGAAGGTGGATTTTGAAGATGGTGCTTCAAAATTCAGGGATTCTGCACAGTGCTGAGGTCTCCCTTGGTCACAAAATGCTCTTTTTAAAATTGTTTGGACCAAGTGTATGAAGCCATGCAAAAGGTGAGAACTCATAGGATGCAAAGTTACCAGAAATCAAATTTATCCCTGATATTTGCTTTTGGTATTTTTGCAGACATAGGAGAAAATTTGCTCTTAACCTTTAGTTTTAATCAATCTTGGCTGTTCTTAAGTAAAGGAGGAAGAAGGAAAAATAATAAAATAAATGTTAAGCTTGTAGCATATTTGCCATCAGGCTATTTTTTTTTTTTTTAATCTTCCTGAGGGATAAATATATTTTATGCAGCTAATGTCTGAGAAATAGTAGATTCACTGAGCCCTCCCAGTTCATACAAATCTAATTTCTGGAAATACCTTTGCAAGCCTACATGTCCATCACTCCCAGGCAACTTCCTTGTTGCCTTGTAATTAATGGAAGCTAAGAAAATAAACAAGGAAAACTGATTGATTTCATACAGTTTTTTCTCAATTAGAGCAAGGAACTTTTTAAGGCTTCTGACCTTTAGAGGCATTATGTTATTCTGCTTGCATGAGTATGTTGCTTGTATACCTGTACAGTCTTGCTTAGACATGTTGAAGAGGATTAAAAAAAAAAAAAAAATCATATTGTGTTGGATTCAGTTTGTTGGGAAAAGGCAGGGACATGCCCACACAGACTTAACGTTACTGGAAAATTGACTTGTCTAGAAGAGGGACAGTGAGCACAGAGATTTAGGTCTCAGTGGGAAGGTCTTACTATATGTGTTTCAGTGGCATCATTTGATAACAACTCTTTCTCCTTCCACACATCTTATGTTAGCAACTCTGCCCATTTGTTCAGACACAGAGGACATTGGATAAATTCTGGAGTTCTCTCAGTTTATTGTAATGATATGATAGTCAAATTAATGTCTTTAATAATTTCTTGCTTAGGTGATCTTCACAAATGCTTCGTATTTGAGGATTAATAAAAATGTTCATTTTAACTGTTCAACCTAATTCAAGCAGGATTTTATGGAGACAGTACATGGTTTCATCTTTCAATCTCTTCCTGTGGACACATGGGTAATAAAAGTATAGGTATTAGAATATGTCTTTAATAAAAGCCATATATTTGACCAAGGTAAGACTCTACGAGCAGACAAGTTCATTTTCAGATTTCAAAGGGACCTATAAAAAGCTTATTCATCTGCCTTAATAATACTAGTGCTGAGATTTGAATTTACCACTTCTCCATAAATACTATTTAAAATTTAATTTCACGTGTTCTGCATGGAATACACATAAAAATCAAGGTTCACAGAACTTGAGGCCTCTTCTCAATACAGTTTTCCAATGGCCTGCATTAAAATCTTTGGAGTCCTTATAAAGAGAATGAAAGATACCTTTTATTTTTAAAACATCATGAGAACAATAAGGAGTGTGAAAACCTCTTGCAGAGTATTGTAGACATGCCTATAATATTGATGATAATTCTGGCAACGGGCAGGTGTTGTAAGTTCTGCTTTTTACCAAACATGCCTACGAAGTTTGCTCAATCTTCCAGTGGCACATGATTCCTTAAATGGGTGTGGTAGGAGGACCATTTGATCCTCCCGAGTTTTAAAGGCAGGGACTCGAGTGTAGAGGGCACTTTCTGAAAAAATTGAAATAAAAATACTTTTCACCCATCAGTTCTAAGACCTATTGCTCTCGTGGCCAAGGAACAACTTCTGCTCCCAAAATGTCAGAGAGAAATAGTATCACTGCCTCTGCTTTTCCACTTGGAGAAGAGGATTTTTATCACATGATGGCAGATTGTCCCAAATATGCCTTGAACTTTCCATATTAATGAATTTGTTTCTTCCTATTGTTTTTGTGTGATTACAGACAAGTTTTTAACTTCACCTCTTGAAAGTTTTTTCATTCAGCAGTTGCCGTTTTAGGTTTGCTAAGCTGGATAGAAACTGCAATTCTTAGGTAGATGATAAAGACATTACAGAACAAAAGATGGAGGAGGAAACAAGAGCAGACGCACTGTCATTTCTTAATGACCACTTTTAAGGTTTGGGGGCTTCCTTGTTTGTTTGTTTTTGGTAAATAGATACGTTGATTTAGAAAGCCAATTTTGGTTATAAGATCCTTCTCAGATTAGAGCCCACAAATCGCTGAATTTACCAACATTTAAATTAAGTTCTTTTGCTTTAGATATACAAAAATAATGCAGAATATAGAAGAAATTTTTAGAAGGCACCAAAGGGCAATCAAATGCAGTTTCTGAATAATATCAGCTGCCTCTTTAATCTTTTCAGAGTTTGTAAAAACATCAGACTTCAGCTCTCCATCCAGAAACTCATGCTACTTCTTGTAGCATTCATATATTCAAAAGTAATCCATTTAATCAGCTGAAGAAATACTGTAATAGTTGTCTTGCTGTGGTAGGACACTAAACCTGCTTTGAAATGCATCACCATAGTGAGGACATAACACAGAAGAAGGTTTTCATTGACAGTAATTTAATGTTACATGAAGCTAGTTGCTGAACTTCAAAGAAGCTAGTCTTCATTTGAACTTTTCCCTACATTAACTCACTTCCCTCAGTTTAGAATATAAGTAAAAAAATATAGTTTAGAGGAGAAAAACTGTAGGCCTGAAGCTACAGAACTGATATTTTGTAAAGGAAACCAGCAGAGAAAAAACACACACACAGAACTAGGGTCCCCAGAAGATGCAAAAATAATGCATTTTCAAAGATGTTTTTTTTGCTTCCTCATCACTTACCTTTTTTGCTTGTTTGGGGTTTTTTTTAATGTTTTTTACTGTTTAGTAACTAAACAATAAAACACATTTGTACTCCAACAGAGACAGCTGAAAATGTACGAGAAATCTTTACAGAAGATGCAAACACCTCTCCTGTCTCTGAATGCCATTCAGCCTTTAATTAATCATGCCCAATATATATTAATTATAGTGTAAATAAATATAAGTATTTCTTAATTATAAATAATTATTCTTCAATTACTCTTAGCTAGTACTTAGCAAGGTTGCCATAAGCTACTTTTGTGGGGACACAGCTTGGTAAAATTAATGAAACTTTAAGTTTTGATAAACTAACTGTGATCTTCTTTAATGAAAAAACCTGGGAGAGAAACATGCATTGTTGAAGTTGGACATCTGAAATGCAGAATTTATGGATCACAAGGACAGTTTGCAGAAACCAGAAGATACAGAAGAGACTAAGACTCGATATATGTCTTGGAAAGTCCCCACAAGAGGAAAAAGATACAAAAAATATGGAGTATTTTATGTATTTAAAAATATGTAGTAATTTACATAAACCAATAACCAATTAAGAAATCAATAACCAATAGAGGATAGAATACTAATTAATGAAAGAATTATGTAGTTTAGAACCAAATGAACATTAAATTATTTGTTTGCTAACGACGTATAAATAGGTGAAAAAGTTTTGATTTAGCTTCTCTGTGGAGACTGGGAATTTGTCAGTCACACACTTCCTGACCAAGAGTAAAGTAATTCCTCACTCGCCAACGCTAAAAATACAGTGTTAGAGGGTTTTCTTTAACCCAATGATTTTGGACAACTTGGTAACAGAAGCAACACCCAGCGACTGTGTCAAGGAACATTTAGACATTTATTTTCATCTTCTTGACTAAAGATGTGCTACAGCCAAGTACCAAGACACCACTTGGTGTGGTTGGTGGTGCCCAGGGACCCTCCAATTTCAGGATCACTGGGATGTAATGGGTGAGTGGTCCCTGCCCAGATCAGACCTGTGGCCTCTGTCATATCTTCCACTCCCTTTTAGGGCTGCTCCCACTTGGCAGGAACAGGCGCAGACGGGGGCCAGATGGGACTCCCCTGGAGAGCATCCTCTGACATGTCGGCTTCCTCCTCCACTCTGGAATGTGGGTGGCTGCTGGAGGTGGGAGCACACCCCTGAAAGGCAGAGCTGTCCCCAGGGCTCTCATCCTCCTCCCTAGCAGCATGGGAGTGACGTAGCCTCCAGACCTCCTGGCTGCATTGGGTCTCAATGATGCTGAGAATGCCGTGGACCAGCGGGGCGGTGTGTTCCTGGAGGCGAGGATGCAGCCTCTGCACCAGCACATCCCTGTTAGGCCCGAAGATACAGAGGGCAAGCAGGATACTGCTTTCTGCAGTCTTTACCTGCCACCATTTGTCCCTGTATACCCTCTCCAGCCTCTGCTGCAGCCAGGACCGCACAGGATCCAAAAGGGTCCATCGCCTCCGGAAAAGCTCTGCCCAGAGCTCGGGCAAGATGCCACCCACGGCCTCTGGGCCTGCAGGCCCCTGCCCAGCTGGGGGCAGTGTCCCTTTTGAGGATGCTCCAGGACCGTGGGTGTTTACATTCTCTGCCTGACTGCTGCTGGCCTCAGGTGGCTCTCCGGAGAGTCTGGTGACACAGTGCAGGCAGCTTCCCTCCTGCTCTGAGAAGCTGATGGTGGAGATGGGTCTTCTGCAGAGTGGGCAGGTGCGGTTCCCCCGCAGCCAGCGCATGATGCAGCCAAGACAGAACTGGTGGCGACAGGGCATTGAGTAGGCAACGTTATCCAGGGCATTGCAGCAGATGGGGCAGCTCCACTCCCCCCCTGAAGCCATGGCTGCTCCTTTCTGCAGCGTCCCAACTCGGGAATTCATAGAGATCCCTGTGTCCACATGAACTTACAGAGAACAAGGGATGTGAGGTCACAACCCGCCTCCCAGTGATGTCACAATGCACCAGCTGATGGCACCCTCCACCACCCAGTGATGTCATAATGGAATAATCACTTGGCACAGCTGTCTGAAAAAGCCTCACAACTAAAATTCAATGCTTAGACACTTCCAGGAACTCTACCTAAAGTGTTTGTGTTGCCTGCATTTTAAGGCTACTTAAAGGTGTGAAAAAACATCAAAAATTAAAGCATATATGCAGGGAGAGGTGAAGTCTATCCATTCGTCAATGTACCCTTCTTAACACAATAGTTGCTTTTTTTTTCTAAAGAGCTTTATAGAGTTGTAGGGCTAAACTGTGGTAAAGTAACACCAAAGTGCAGACCAGTGTAGCAAGTTTATAGTTTCCAACTGGAGTTTGATGGAAAAGTGATTGCAGTAAGGTTCATTCTGTTTGAATAACTAGTGGAGAGGTGGCAATTATCCTAACACAAAATAGTGTCACAGTGGTATTTGTCAGAATATCAGTACAGTTCTTGCTGGAAACAATTAGCCATCAAGGATAAAATTAATGAGGTCAAAAGATTTAACTTGGAAGAAGGAAAATTAAAAGAAAAAAAAACCATTCTGTGTTTAATGAAAGCAATATACAATATCACAACTCAATCCAAAATAGCTATTCAGAACTACATTTGCCTGACAAATAAGCACTACTTACCTCTCAGGATTAACCTACATTTTGCACTAAAACTCATTAGTTTAAGAAACAGGTTGTACCACTGGGCAGAAAATCTGACATAAGAACAGCAAGACAATTAAACTGCTGTAGATTTTGCTTTAGCTTGTACTTTTAAATGTACACTTAAGGCCTCTCTAATTTCTGTAATGCTTGGTTGAGAAATCATCCACAGACCAGTTGTTGTTGAAACTGCGGGACGCTCATCACAAGAGCAAAGTCTCAATTCCATGGGACTGAGTAATAAAAAACATTCTCCACACACTTGAAGTCATATTTCTGATTAAATCATATATTATCATAGAATATAAATTAGCACATCTACACTAGGTGTGCTATTTAATTTGATATTACGGATTTGTCTTATGCTACAGGTTCTAGAGTCTGCCCTAATAAAAAATTCCAGCAAAACACATTATAACCACAACCCCACGTGCTCTGTTAAATTGTCAGCACATTTAAAATAATGAAGATATAACATATGGTCCCTTTTAAAGCAACAATGAGAAATACCAGGAGCAGCAGATACAAACACCAGGGCAGGGACTGCTGTTTTATCATCCTGATTTGGATAACAGGTCTATTACATGGTTTTGCAGCACTCATTACAACCAGTGAACAATATCACATGGTAAGGTGAGAGTATGAAAGTGTTTATAACTGGCTTGATATTCTGACACATCACCAGCACTCTGTGTAAGGCTGCTAAAGGCAGTGACACTTCCATCAAGCCCCTAAATAAAGTTGTCTGATTTTCAAAATACTTAAGCTTCTCCAAACTTTTGAAAACTAGGATTTGGGGGTTTGTTTACACAAAGCATCATAAAACTGTTTGGTTGTTTATTACGATAAAGCAAATCAAAATCTACAGCATAACTTTAATTTCTTTTCTCATCCTCACTTCTTCCATAAGTAAAGGCACATTTAGGCAGCACTTCATGTAAAGGCAGCATTTCATTTGCTAAAGATATAACATTAAAATAAATAGGGATGTTAGTACTGGGGGGTAGGGAGAGGGAAGGTCATACTTGAATAGTTGTTAACACTTCAAAATGAAGCTAGAGAAATGCCTCTTGAGCATGACTTTGTTAATTTCAGGGGGAAAAAAATGAGACTTTTAGAACCAATGTATTCCACTACTAGTGAATTTCTGTTATTGCATTGTACCACACTGGTACTAATATGACATTTCAAAATTTGTCAAGTTTCCACTTTCAGGTTTCACTCACAAAAGTCTCAAACATTATGAGCAGCGAGTTTGCAGTTTTCTACACCAATTCTGTCTGGATTCTTTGGGGGGAATAGAAATTTACTTCTAGGACTTCAATGGGTCTCAGTGACAAGAAGTTTATTTTAGTTACAGATTCACAAATAGGTGTCCATAATTCTTATGTTTCTTCTGTCAACTTGCAATAGGAAAATCTAACTCACTGATACTGAATCCTTAAAAATTACAAGACTGAAGTCCCCCCATGTCTGGGATGTCTGGAGCCCCTTACAGTGACACTAATGAAATTGAGAGTGTTCAGACAATTGACAAGAAATTACACACCAGAGAGCTGGTTGGTCTGGATAGAGACAGAAATATGTCAAATTTCATGGAAAGATATGTTGGAAGAACAGCCAGAAAAAGAAGACACTAATAGGTATACTCCTGTTTCATCCCATAAGAACTCCAAGTTTACCAAAACCAATTAGAGACCAGTGAAGATGAGCAATGCAAGATTATTAGCACAGTCAAAGAAACAAATTGTTCAGGAGCTTCCCAGATAGGTCTAAATTAGACTTTTTCCTTTGTGGTGCTAGCCATTAAGCAGCACACACAATACTACCATTGTAGGCTTCAAAAACAGGAGATATTTTAGGTATAAATGTTTATAGCTATGCACTTTTAGTCCTGCTTATGCTTACTTAAACACAACAACATTTGTGTTGTTGTTGTGTAACTAGGTACCAAAAAAAATTGTTGTCTTAGCCTGAAAAATGTCTTCACTCTGTTCAAAAGACATAATGTAAGTTCATAAAAAATTTACAGAGATTTCCAAATATGATGACAAATGTTCTGGCAAACATGTTCAGGAGATCGTGGATTTATGACTTCATAAGAATAATTGTTCCCAAAGCAAGTCTACAGGATAAATATTTTCATAATAAAATTTTTAATCCGTATGGGGAAGGTCGTAATCCAGGTATTCCCTCACTGTACATGTAAGTTATTCTTAAACATAGACATATTTTCATATTGTACTGAAAATAAAGATCAAGGTACATTGAAAATATTCAAAAGATGGTGTCATGGGTTTACTCTGGACCAATTTTTTCAAAATCCCACACACAATTGCTACGATTTGAGAGAGGTTTTATACAGATAGAAGAGAGGCTTGACGTGGGGGAAAATATTAAGATTTATTACTAGCAAGATAAAGACTAAAGAATAATATATACAACAATTCTAACTAAGTTTTCTTATCTTATGAAGAAAATGCTATGTATTTACAAAAGTAATCAGTCCAGGAGGAGAAGGTCTCTTCTTTCTAAAGCAATTCTGCAGTACTGGAAAGTTTCTCTTCTGTTACCTCTAGAGTGAAAGCTCCAATTTGTCATAGCTGTAAATCTCTCTCTCTCTTTCTGCTGCACATCAACCTCAGGACTCCTCCATTCGGGCCAGGACTGGAGGCCAGAGGGGCACCCAAGCTCTGTGAGGTCTTCCACGGACTGCAACGGGACACTTGCTGCACCATGATCTTCAGCCATGGCTACAGGAAATGGTTTTGAGTCCTTTCCTGCTGTGTGGAGGTCCCATCTCATGGGAGACAGTCTTTGATGGACCTCTCCCTGTGGGTCCACCCCAGGACAACAGCTCTTCCACACTCTACTGTCCCTTAGGGTCACAAATGAGCTGCACCAGCATGGATCCCTCACTGGGACTACAAGTCCTACGTGAAACAACTTGCTCCAACATAGGTTTCTCTCTCCATGGGCCACAGGTCTTGAGCAGGACTCTGCTTCATCTTAGGCCTCCCACAAAGGGTCACAGCTTCTTCATACACTTGTCTGCTCCTGCACAGGCTTCTTCATGAACTGCAGGGCATCTCCTCAGAAATCTTCTATATGCAGCAGAGGGACGCACCTCTCCTACCCCCTCCTGCTACACTGACCTTGAAGATTGCTTACTATCTCATGTTCTCCTCTGCTCTCCGCTGGGATGTAAGTTCTTCTGCAACACATCTGAACCGGACAGTTTCTCTCTGGAATTTCTTCTCCACTTTGTTTTGGATGGGGGACCTTCAGTGCCACACCTGCCCCTGGCCCAGGGCTGGGGCAGGCATGGGGAGGCCTGCTGCCCTCTCCTCCTACCTCGTGGTTCTAATTTCTTCCACACAATCAACCTTATATTCTGTTTTCTTAAATATATCATTGGCAGAGGCATTACTAAAACTTTTGATTGCCTTTGCTCCGGAAATCCACCTGGACCTAACTATTTTCAGCCCCAGGGGGCGGGCTGGTAAACCCACAGCAGACAGGATGTAGGAGAAAGGAGCAGTGGTGACACAGGCATTTTTGAGTTTCTCATTTACCTTTGTTGAAACAAGACTTAAAAAAACCCAAAAGCCAAAACACACCAAAAAACATCACCAAGTCCCCCCCCAAAAAACAAACACCAAAACAAATTTAAAAAAACCCATGCAACTCAAAACAACAACAACAATAAACTCACCAAATTTATTTCATTATCACACTTTGGCATACCTCTTGATGATAGGAACTGGGAAACTACCTTATTTTGCTACTCTTGTTTAGCTGCGAAAGAATGCAAAGGATGCTCTTTCATACCCAGCTGTTTTAGGTTGAGAATATGTGTCTCAACCCCAGTTAGCCCACTACACATTTAAAAGTAAATTCATACAGAACAGTTCCTAAAATATTCAAAGTGGAAAAATCTAGACATGATGCTAAATAATTCCTTGCAAAACAATTTAAAGGCAAGTTGAATTCCTGGTCAGAAAAATAATTCAGGCTTTATAAATTTACTTTTATCCATTGTAAAGGGGTCTCTGGTGGTGAATTTCAGACTTAATAACTTACTTTCAGATTAAAGTGAAGCGAATGTCACCTGAAATTGTTATCTGTCTTCTTACCTTCATGAAAATAATTATTAAAAAAATATGTATTTAGGCAGCCTAAAGCACACCAAAACCTACAACACCTGACTACAGCTATTATGCTATAATATATAATATGTGTCTATAAACTGAAGTTTTCAGAAGAGACAGAAGGTAGACGATCAGCAAGAAACACACAACTTCCACTTTTCAAAAAACTGCACGGAGAAAGTGGGTAGTATCAAAATTAATTTAAGCATAAATTAGCTCTTAAACTAACTGAAGCCTACTGATCTGATGATTAGGCTGGCCAATAAGGTCCAGCTCTGTTCCAGAAGCTCCAAAAGTAAGGACTTGGAGCTCCTGTCTGAAGACTTCAACAGTCTGTGTGTATGTTTAACTAAACTGTTGAGTCATATTAAGACAGAGTACATATTCTATTTCCCCAACATTTATTATGAGTTTTTTTCCAAAACCCAGACATGAAAGAAACCCATCATCAGTGATTGAGTTACTGCAGCTCAACAAGTCACCTCATGTCCACAACTCCCCTGACAGCTCCAGAACTAAAACAAACCATGGAAGGAGGACTCTCAAGCATTGTATTTGGAGAAGTCCACAGCAGTTACTGTACTGCCTTTGAGAGTACCTTCTGATCTGGACCCTTTAATATCATGTAAATAACAAACAAGGCGGACCAAATCTCCCAAATTAAGCTAAATACCCACAAATAAATGAATTTGCAGGCTATTTTAGGCCTGAAGTAGTGGATTAAATAAATGGCACAAAAGTGTGCCAAGAACAAAATCTTTAGATATTTAAGTACATCAAACCCTCTTAAATAATAAAATATGCTTGTATAAATATTCCCAGACACCAGCTTGTAATAGGTGTTAGGAGAGGCTTTTGAATGGGTGACAAAACACACAACTCAAGCCCTTGTAAGTTCTTTAATGGCAATGCTCTGCATGCACAGTTAGTAGTTTCAGTACACGTGGTTGTTACACTCTCACTTTTATCACCAGTCTGAAGAGGGAGATATAATCTAGTTCTGTGTATCTCCCAGACTGAGCTTCCCATCTGCCTATGAAATACCTTAGTATTGACTACAGAAGTGAGTCCAGAGGAGGCCACCAAGATGATGAGACGGATGGAGCACCTCTTACATGAGGAAAAACTGAGAGAGCTGGGATTGTTCAGCGTGAAGAAGAGAAAGCTCTGTGGTGACCTAACTGTGGCCTTCCAGGACCTGAAGGGGCTTCAAGAAACATGGAGGGAGACTATTTACAAGGGCCTGGAGTGACAGGACAAGGGGGAATGGCTTCCCACTGCCAGAGAGCAGGGTTAGATGGGATATCTTCACCCTGTGAGGGTGATGAGCCCCCGGCACAGATTGCCCAGAGAAGTTGTGGCTGCCCCATCCCTGGAAATGTTCAAGGCCAGGTTGGATGGGGACTGGAGCAACATGGGCTAGTGGAAGGTGTTCCTGCCCATGGCAGGAGGCTTGGAAATGGATGAGCTTTAAGGTCCCTTCCAACCCAAACCATTCTATGATTTTGGGATTCTATACTAGAAAAAAAAATTGTGTTATGGGATTTATGCTTTGCATTTGCTGCGTATCATGATTTGAATCATTAACAAGGAAGATTGATGTGAACAATTTAAATTTCTTCATATGATGCCAGTGAGACCCATGAAGTCAACCTACTATGCATTAAAGTCCACAGAAGAGCTTTCATTAGCAGCAATGAACTTTGAATTAAACCTTGTAGTAACTCACCAGACAAAGGCTTGGAGAGGTTCTTTGAACCTTTAGGCGCCTTTATGAAAGCAGGTTTTCAGACTGCTATGAATTTCTTCCAAAAAAGAAATGCTTTTAAATGTAATTGATTGTGAACTATACAGACTAATTTCTTATTCCTCTGGTCTCATCAGAAAGACACGACATTTTCTGGAGAAGAAAAAAGGAACATGCAGACCTGGATCAGAAACTTTCCCCTTATTTATGTAAGATGGTACTCTTGCACCTGGTGTCACATATTTCAGTAAAACATTTAGAGACAAAGACACCATCACACCTGACATAGCTTTCTTGAGTTCTCACATGGATGTCACTGTTGTGGGTTTACCAGCCTCTCCGGGCTGAAATAGTCAGGTCCAGGTGGATTTCCGGAGCAAAGCCAATCAAAAGTTTAAGTAACGCCTCTGCTAATGACATATGTAAGAAAACGGAGGAGAAGGTGGATTACGCAGAAGAAATTAAGGAGACATGTAGAAGGAGGCGACAGGCCCCCCGAGTCGGGGGCTAGGCCCCTCTCCCCGGGCCCTGGGCCAGAGGCAGGTGTAGCACTGAAGCCGCTCGGATAGCATGTGTAACAGAGTAGAGAAGAAACTCCAGAGAGAAACTGCCCACCTAAAACATGCTGCAGAAGGAATTCCAGCTTGGCAGAGAGCAGAGGAGGACTTGAGATAACGAGCAGGTCCAAGGTCAGTCTAGTAGGGGAAGAGAGCAGAAGCCCAGGGGAGAGCCCCCTCCTCTCTCCCTCCATCAGGGGAAAGACTGAAAGCTGAAAAATCCCTGCCACCTGTAGAAGATTACTGATAAACAGGAGATCCTGGNACCCACAAGGAGGGGTCTATTTAAGACTGTCTTCTGTGGGAAGGTACTCCACACAGCAGAGGAAGGACTCAAAGCCATTCCCTGTAGCCCATGGGGAAGACTATGGTAATGCAGGCTGCCCCACTGCAATCCATAGAAGGGATCCCACAGGAATAGGGGAAAGGACTCAAAAAATCCATTATTTCCTGTAACTGTGGTGCAGACCATGTTGTAGGAAGTATCCCCTTGCAGTCCATGGAAGACCTCATGGAGTTCAGGTGTGCCCCTGCCCAGCCCTTGTTCCTGGCCCAAATAGAGGAGGGGCAAGTCCAGTCTTGAAATCAACATGTGGCCAAGAGAGAGAGAGAGAGAGAGAAGGAGAGAGAGAGAGAGAGAGAGAGAGAAATCTCCAGCTATGACACACTGAAGCTGTCATCCTAAAGATAATAGAAGAAAAACTTTACAGTGCTGCAGAACTGCTTCAGGAAGAAGAGACTTTCTCCTCCTGGACTGATACAGGGGGGAGAGATGCTTTTGTAAATATTTAACATTTTCTTCATAAGATAAGCCAGCTTAATTGGAATCAATGTGTATATATTATTCTTTGGTCTTTATCTTGCTAGTAATAAATCTTAATATTATTCCCCCACAGCAACCCTCTCTTTTGTCTGTATGAAATCTCTCTCAACTTGTAGCAACTGTGTGGAGGAGAATTTGAAAAAAATTGGTCCTGAGTAAACCCATAACAGTCACCTTCTGGATGCATTCAAATATTAAGATGGGAGAGATAACCTAGCAAACACAAAACTGGAAGGATCAAAGATCAGCTGGTCATCCCCAAACCTCTCTGTGTTACCACAAAGGGTACCTTTATACAATCCATATCTACACCCTAAAAGTGATATACATAACCCATAACCACTGGATCATTAGCTCCTTTACTTCTGGTGCACAGCTGGATGAGGAAAAGGAAAGGAAGAGAAAAATAGGTCATTTCTGTAGAGTAGATTGTGAGAAGGTCAGGAAACTTCTGACAAAGACACAAGAGGTATCACACTGCACAGATGTAACACCACATGTCCTTATTGAGGTTGTTCACACAGGGATTTAAATCCTAAAATAAGGCTCTTATCTGAGTCGTAAAGAAGAAAAATAAGAACTGGGCCTTTCAGAGCTGTTTCCCCTTTGAAATGTGTAAAGTATTCTTATAAACAAAAAGGCAGCTGAAGAGCTTGAAATACACTCTCAGGAACATTTTTAATCTCCCTCATGGTTTAATGTGTTGGTTTTGGTGCAGTGGGAATGCAGAAAAATGATTTTCCTTCATCTGGACCAGTCTCTGCCAAAACAACAAATCTGGAGAGAAGCAAAGTGCTGGGAACAGGAACAGTTCGGATCTTATCCCACCAGGACAGGAGTTTCCATGAGTCTGGATGTGAAGTGTGGTTATCTTTCCATGGGTTTTTGGTTAACATTGCCTAACACACTGATTTGAAAAGCTCCTCATGATCTAACAGGTCCATAGCGGACTTCAAAGACTTCTTCCAGGATAATCCATTGCATCTGTAGTTGTCCCGTGGAAGTCAAACAGCTTAGTTTGACTAAAGAGACACATTAATTTAATTATTACTAATTAAATGTTATTAATTTTTTTATCTTTCTCTAAAGGGAGATGTTAAGAAATTTAGGCAGTTTCCTTTCAAGTTCCTAAATTATTATGGAGCTACAGTGCTTTCCACGCTTTCTCCTCTTAATATGCTCCATGAAAATATCTTGGAATAATTTAACTCCCATGATAGTTGTCATTTGTCTTTGTTAGAGATTCCCAGCCAGTGATGTTCTCTCATGCTGGAGGAATGATTGGGAAAGGGGAGATGGAAATACTACAGCTTCAGGGTTAGATTTGCTGAATGCAGTCTGAGCACTGTATTCACAGCTAAGATTGAAAGCTGTAAAGGTGGGACTTACATTTGGAGGCAACAAGAAATTGTGAGTTCAGTAAAGAGCATGAAGACCACACAGTTGGCTCAGGGATATGTGGTTTTGTGAACTTTCCTTGCTTGCCAAATTTGTTTCGAAGACCACTGTGCTTTCTTGATAATGGCCATCTTATCACATGGAAAAAGAACACCTTGATCATACTCAATTCCTAGATATAATCAAAAGAAAGAACAAAATATACTCCTTTAGAGGAAATCAACACCTGATGGTATGTGGCTGCAATCATATAAGAACCTCAAACTTGGGGTCTTGAATTTCTTGACCGGAGTTTGAAGCGGATCTAAAATTATGACCTTTTAATAGCTTGTGCTAAACTCTTTCAAGTTCCCTTTAAAAGAAGGAAGACGTTTCATAGTACTTTCTTTGGTGCTAAGGAGTCTCCAGAAACAGTAATCACTTGCAATGCAAGTACTTGAAACTCCAGAGCAATTTGCTTTGCTTTTTTTGTTTTGGTGTTGGACCCAAACCAAATTTCCAACCAACCTCAATGCAGGGC
>VYXB01003379.1:1332-35951 GCA_013397135.1 Pachyramphus minor | reverse complement strand
CATCCTGGAATCCTTTCCACCCTAGGCCATGCTAGTAAAAATATATGTGTATATATATAATATATATATATATACACACATATATTTTATATATATATATATATAATATATGTGCATATGTAAAAGGAAACATCATCTACATTAGAAGTGGATCATACATTGTCTGTGCTTCTTGATTTAAAGAACATGGGGGAAAAATACAGAAGTGTAATTAAAATATAGGTAACATTTAGCCTGTTGATTCTTTAGGTATAGTTTGGTGGGGTTTTTATACAGTTCTGCAGTACATTTTCTGATTAGAGCTGACACGAGCTTGGGAGGTATTACCAATAATGAAATTTATTTCATAACTTAGAGGAATATTGCAGTCTGTGCTGCTTGACCTAATTCCCAGCTCACTGCATCCATTTCTCTTGTCAGATCAAAAAAAGCTAAACATGGAACAAACTATTGTGTACTGATTTTTTTCACCAGTGCACATCAATTTGTTGACAGCAGGACACGATGAAGAATTTGGAGAAATTAGAACATAACAGTCTGACTGACTTGGATGATGTGGGAAATTTATGACGCAAGAGATGGAGATAACAGAATATCACTGAAATTATTTAAACCACAGCAATAAATTTGCTGAATTTCAAGCAAGCTGAGTGTATCTAAAAGAACCCTCAATAAAAGAATAAAGAATCAATTCAGTTCACAGTTGGATTCTCAATCTCACAAGAGTTCACTGTAGCACTAACTGCAGAATTCAAATTGTGATGTCAGGGTACTCAGTTGTTGTAGATATTGATTTCCAGTGAGTGACTGAAGACCATTAACTTACTTTTTGCCTCATTAGTCACCCCAGAGCCACCACTCCTACTAGAAACATAGACACACTAATTTTTTTCTCTCATTCCAAGAACACCTGTAAAAGGGAAGGTAATAAAAACGTTAGCATATTTAGCATGTTAGCATATATAATATGGAAGTTGCACAGGAAAAACAGAAATAAAAGAACCAACTGTGTTCATTTGGTCCTTACCATATCTCACAACACACTACAAGGGGACAGATTGTGTGCTCTGTATTTCACAGAATGTCTCCTGTGAATGAAAACTAGCATCCTTCATACTGCCAAATATGTGCAAATAAGCCCAGAAAAACAAAGAAGGCTCTCAGTGTCCTGAATGATAACTTTTGATGTGTTTTGGACTTTTGAAAGGAGTGTTTGTCCAGAGCAGGATGAAGGCTGGACAGACATAATGCAGCTGTGAATTTCCAGGGAGGCTTGATGTAGGCTGGAGAGGAAAACAAGGTGGTGCCACACAGATCAAAATTAAAGGTCCTGGGGCTGTTTAGCTTGGCTACGATTCACTGCCGACATGAATGAGTACTGCTGTTTATTTTAACAGTTCTAGCTATGCTCTGTTTATGGCTCTAACATATCACTAACATTATTTCCTCCTTTCCCTTCAGCTCTCCTTCACATCCTCTTCTTTTACCTACTTCAGCTCTCTGTAACAGCTCACAGGGCATTTTTTCCCATTTATTCTCATTTCCCAAGAGCTACCTTTGCCACTTTCTGTCACAGCAGAACCTCTAAGTCAATAAAGTGATCTCGCTTATGAGGTCAAATTATAGCAGCCAGTGTAAAAATTGTTCAAGTCGGGGTTAATGAATTAAAACCTTTCTCAGCTCATAAATAAAACATTATGGGGCGGGGGGAGGGGTTCCAGTTTAGTGTGATATGCTTTAAATGTCACTTGGGGAAGAAATTCAGTACCGGTAGCAACTTCCTCCTGGTGTTCCTCATTCTGGGGTAGAAAGTTCAGCACTGGAGTCAATTTCCACACTATTATGTGTTGCCTAGGTTATCATAAATCAATGAAATTCCATCCATAATTGTAAAAACTGTATTGAACTACCAAGAAATCAACTACTCTTGAAGTATGGATTAATGCTTACTTCTTCAAATTTTATACCTGAAAGATGAATAGTTACAGATCAAAGGTTTCTATGGTAACAGCTAATTTTGGTGACTAATCCCACAAACCAAACAGCTGAACAGAAAATCATCAAAGAAGCAATGAAAGTAAATTACTAACCAAACTCACAGATTGGGATACATTCACACAAACTTTTCATTACATATCTGAGTATAACATTATTTTAAAGATATTTTATCCTTGGAAATTTTAGTAAGAACAGTAACACATTTTCATATCCAATATCATTTTTGTCTGTTCAAGTGAACTTTGGAAAACAATTATCTTTATGTCTTCAAATGTCAAATACCAAGAGTTTACTCTATCGAAGTTCCAATAATTTCTTGCACAAAGTTATAATCTGCACATAGGTGATATCTTTAGGAACAGTATATAATAAATTTGCTGTGTAGAAATTGAAGAAAGAAAATAAATTACAGTTAGCTCAATTTTTGCCATTGTTTACGGGTGCAGCAATATTTTAAAAGACTTGAAAAGCAAGAAAATTATTTCATTTTTAATTAAGTATTAGTCATGGCTTTCCCCTGCCTGTAACAACATAGTTCATGACATAGATTATTGGATTTATGTGTCACTGGTAAATTATTCTTAGTTTTCATGACAGAAAGCAATAGTGGTGCTAACAATAAAGTACATTGCTGGCATTCATTTTATGTACATATTTATAACAATATAATGAAGAGATATATATCCAAATATATATCTAAAGAACTGACAGACAGGACTTGGGTATTTTTATTACCATAGTCATTAAATAGTGGCAATAACAGACAAGACCTGCGTCTTTTCTTGCTGGACATAGGCACGTGGAACAGCTCTTTTTCATTTCAGTCTTCATGTTCTTTCCCCAGAATATTTCAGATCTTGGGCATACAAAGTAATAAAGTACACGTGTCCTACAGTAGATGTAGTGCAAAGGGGAATTATTACCAATAGTAACAAAATTCATTTGCAAATAAGCTGGTAGCACTATGTAAGAGTATTATTTGGGTATAGCTTTTTTTCATCATAGTTTTGATCACAACTCCCATCTGTTGATGCTCACCTAACACCAGGGATTTATCTTTATGGATATAGAGTTTCAAGTAGCAGAGTTGTATTTGACCAATATAAAATTACTTTTGGTAATTCTGGTGGGGTTTTTTTCCCCAAAATTGATCAGTGTGGGGTTCCTTATCCTACTTGTCTGACAACGACAAAAGTCAGATCAGAAAAGGCACAGAGTTTGCTAATACACCACCAACCCTCACTGACCCTTTCAGAATTGTTCTTTTCTAGTGAAATTAAAGATGTTTACTTGTAACACTCCATCAGAGCCAAGATATCAAGAACAGCAGGTCACACCTCAGAGCGCTATTCTGAGCACTTTATTAACCAAATTTCTACAGACCTGTGGCTGACTCAAAAACTTCAGAGACCCTCCCCTTCCTCCTGATGTGCAGCTCTGGCAAGGAATCAAATTTCCCTAAGCTGCTTCTGAATTATTATTATGAACTTTTACACTTAGTGACTACAATCATTGTAATACAGAGGCATCATCTGCTGCAGTTAATTATCCACATCAAATTTGCACATCTGTTCTATTGCTTGGCTTCAGGAAGGTTTGTTGAGAACTGCTGTGGCTGGAAAATAGATTTGCTCTAAAGAGGTTGTTTTAAATTGGAATTGAAGAGACTCTTGTTCTGTTGTTTTGGTTCTTTTTCTGATGTATAATACATGACCTGTCAGTACATACTGCATGATTCTTACTGTAGTTTTATTCCGCAGAATGCCATTCATATGACTCAGAATGCACCCTAGGAGAGACAAGGGTAAAGTTTTTTCAGTTAAAGAGTCTGATTAGAAAACTAATTTCACAAAGGCAATTATTAACTCAGTCTGGGTGACCTTTGGTCAATGCTGGAAAACCTTTCTTTTCTTAATAAACTTATGCACCATAAACAGAACACTTTTCATAATGTGAAGAAATCCTACTGGTGCAACTTCCTTTAACTTGAGAAAAAGATAAGCTAGTATTTTCCTTCTGGTCCTCCAAGGACTTCACCACTATTAACCTGATTTAAATAGGTGTTACTTGGATTTGGTGGTGAAAAATCTCTACTAAATACACGGAAGAGAAAGAAAGGGGGACAAGGAGAATACATAGGACATTGCCAATTGGACCAGAGCAAAAAATAACCGAAGAAAAAGCAAGATGAGAACACCCAAGACGTAATGATATGAGTTAAATCCTAGGCCTCTATGACACCAGAAGCTCTCAAAATTCACAAATAGTTGCAGGAATCACCTTTAAAACAAAATCCTGAGGCTAATTCTATTTCAAAGAGCAAAAATATAAGATTGAGTGGGTTTGTGAAAGGCCCAATACATGCATGTCATTCACATGGATCGAAGGATAAGATATATTTTGTACAGATTAGTTTGTCAGAGAGCTGAATGTAAGCATGTTTTTAATCTTCTATTCTGTTTGATTTGATCTGATCTATTATACTTTTTTTTTAATATGGGAAACATTTTTCCCCCCTTTTATAAACCTTAAATAGGTTGGATCCCACTGACTGAGAGGCCTTTATATCATTAACTGTTCCCTCCAAATAGAGCAAAGTAATTTTAAAGACATTTTTTCATTTCACTGTTTAACACTGGACTGGAATTTTGTGACTGGCTATTGTAAGATGTGGTTGGTGGCCCTACCTGTGAGCAGTTGATTTTTGGGGGCATTATATTCTTGTAGACAGTGTTAACTGCTTGTCACCTTTACCCAGTTGGTTAATAGAGGCATCACTGCTAAAAAAAGTGCTACTGTCGTTTTGAAAGTTTAAAATTTCTGTTCCCATATTTGAAGTTGTTTTTCTTTGTGCAAAGTTTTTGAAGAGGGTTTGATCTGTGATTTGACATACTTGACATTTCCTAAGTGGGTGATTTTTGAGACTCAAGCTGTGCAGTTCATACAGTTTTCACAAAATTTGATGCTTTTTAACAGCTACTCCACAGTCTAAAGTGTTGACATGTTTTCAGGAGCAACCAAGGCAAGTGAAGCTGGTGAAAAAGTATGTTTTTGGGAAAGTGGATAGGCAGGAAGAAAAAGCAGTAAAATTTTGTTCTGTAGTATTGCTCTGAATTTGTTTGAAGTTATTGACAGTTCTAAAGCACAAACACTTCTTGAATTATGTTAAATACAATTTTTGTTGGCACTCAAGATTTTGTAAATTAAAAACATAAGCACCCTGTTCCTCATGTCACCTTTCACTCCGGTTTCACTGCCAAAAAACAGCGGCATGGGAAGTTTTTGTGAGTTTTGTTTTGTTATCTTTTATAGAACTTATTGGTTACTCTAATTTCAAAACTGTTAGTGATGTTTGATGCTTTTTGCAGCTGAAAAAGTAAAAAAAAAATATTCCCTTTTCACTGAGCTGCAGTAATTTCTTCCAGGTCAGAAAAGGTCCTTAAGAGCTTTTTTCCTCCTTGCCAACTGGAAATCCACACAATCATGTGATGTGTAAGGCCCAGATAGGATCAAACTCAGACTACCATCACCTACAAGTTTAAAAGGGAAGTAAGAGGAGAACAACAGAAAACGAGGCAAGGATTGTTTATTCACAGGAGTGGCTGGCAGGGCAGAGCTGGTAAATTATCACTCTTTTCAGACCTTATCTTGCTGCCTGCACTCTGTCAAACTTCTGCTGAACTCAACAAAAGTCATGCCAGTGTATTACCCCTTTTAAGTCTGCAAATTTTTGATGCCAAAGAGACACTGAGGAGGCTTTGATGTGTACTGTGATGTTTTCTCACAGATGTGAGCCCAATGTGTAACAATTATGACATTACACTTCCATGCTCTCACACAAATTTCTAATGCCATCTTTTTTCTTGTTGTTATTCACCTTCGGAGAAATTAAATTCTCAAACTTTTGTTTGGTTTGTTTTCCTATGGGAAAATGTGCAGGTTTTCTAGTTTTTTGCCTCGGTTATGCTCTTCATTTTTCCCAGTGGATATGTTGAGTTTGGGGACCCATCTTCATAGAGGTAACTGAAGGATCAGGGCTTGTCTAGAAGGAAATCTGGAGGTTACAAAATGATTGTAATAATCTGCTCACCTATTCAACAATTAATTATTAATGTCAAATACATTAACAGAAATGACAGGAGAGGGGAATTCAGCTGGTCAGATATGTTGTTTCTACTACTTTCTTTACACAAAAGCATAAGGCAATCTTCTCCCATATGGCCACATCTTCTGGTCATATCAGTGTCAAAATTTAGTGTCCATATGCATTTTCAATGCAGAGAAGTCAATTAATGCAAGGTAATCAGGTATTAATTCAGCATTTTGACAAAATTACTGTAATTTGTGCTAGTGTTGTTATGGTAGGTGCACAAAATACTCACCCTAAGCAGAATACCAGCTGAGCACTTTATAAGGTAGCAAAGTGACATGCAATAAATTCAGAGAAGTGTCTTGTGTCACCTTTAGGAAGAAATTCTTTACAGAGAGGGTGGTCAGGTAGTGGAATGGGCTGCCCAGGGAGGTGGTGGTTTCTCCATCCCTGGAAGTATTCAAGAAGAGACTGGATGTGGCACTTAGTGCCATAGTCTAGTAACTGTGGTGGTAGTGGATCAAGGGTTGGACTTGATGATCTCAGAGGTCCTTTCCAACTCATGATCTCAGAACCCAGTTAATGTGCTGTCATTAGCAGCACCACAAAAAATTAGAATGTTTAAAACTTCAGTGCCTCACTTGAATTACCTTAATGGTTGGATGGGGGTGTACAACTTTAAATTCATTCAGGTGCCATTTAGACTGGAGGAGAAAAGAAGCTTCTATAAATATAAAGAAATGAACTATGAACTGACTATAAACAAGATGTTTTAGGTAAGGATTTATGGAAAACCTCTTCCAGTGGAGTTTGAGACAAAACAGGTGAGAATTGATGAGCATCTCTCCAATACCTTGTAGAGGAGACCAATTCTTCAGCTATCCCTTAAAAAAAAAAAAAGCTTTTTGGCAGAAAGTTCTAGGACAGTCTGAGAGATGAGAGATTTCAGGCAGTCTGAAGACTGGGAGCAGTGGAGTGTTGAGGAAATAGTGCCCATCTTCGAGCTCAGTCAGCTGCCAGCTCGTCACAGTCACAGCGTGCTTGGCTCCCACCCTGCAAAGAACAAAGTGTAATGAAGACTGGCATGAAAACACAGTGGAAGTGATGCTGAAACAGAAAAGCCCATTATAAGAGAAAAAAATAATGGAAATGGGCATGAAATCCTGATATATTAAAGTGTCTGCAGGAGGAAAGATATTATAAGGTCATTGTCTGAACGCAGGGACAGTGAAGAGGTTGCTGTCAATTGGTTTGTATAAATGGTTTCCTTCCAGCAAGCAGCTAAATTAGAAATATTCCTGAGGTTATAAAGTTGTTCGAAAGAAGCAAAACCAAACTGATGCAGTTATGTGCTTCTCTCAACAAGTACCCGAGTTATTCAAAACAAGGAAAAGAAAAATGACACAATCAAATTGTCTGAGCAGAGATTAAGGACTTGAAATTTATTTACTGTAGAAACAGAGCACATCCATGTGAGGTACATGATCACAGGCTATAAATACTCCCAAGTAAATAATGAAAAATGGAATTATTTACCAGCTGTGTTATCAGACAACCCCTGCAGTTTGCAGTGAGGAAAAACCTAAGGTTAAAGATTTATTATAAGCTTGAGAACTACTTTTCTGTCTGAAAACTTAGTCATTACTATTGACAGCTGTCTTCCTTTCTGAAATTATATTTATTTGGATTTATTTACTGGAATTTGGATGTAACACAGGCTATCAGACCAATGACAAAAGATCAGTGTATAAAAGCATATTAGAAAACTTGCAAGGTGAATCAAAATAATCAGAAAGGCAATGAGGAAAACCAAAGGTCATCGTATTGAAACAGTACTGCTGTTTTTGTAACGGAAGTTTTCACTTAATAATATTCTTTATTTCTTTTGCCTTTAAAAATAATTTAAATAACAATTCCATAAATAATTTAGTAAATTATATTATTTGAAAACATATTTAATAAATTATTTAATAATTTAATCTAGGTTCATCACAATATTTTAGAATTACCTTTAAGAAAATGAAGATAATTTTTGTTATTGTTGTTGTTGTTATTATCTTTATGTCTGTGATGAGTTCTCTTTTTACCCATAACAAGCATTTTGAACACCAATAGCAGGGTAAAATAGACATTCACTTACTTTAATTCTTTTAATATCAGGACAAGCAATAAAGCAGTTATTTTATGAGAAGAGGGAGTTCTTATATTAGTTCCAAGTAACCACAGAATATTCAGAGTCAGAAGGGACCAAATAGGATCATCAGAATCCAACTCCTGGCCCTGCACAGGAGAGCCCCAAGAATCCTATCCTGTGCACCATCTCAATTGATTATCAGTGATTAGGAGAAAATAGCAGAAAATGAGCCAAGGATATATTCACCTGGACAGTGTTGCAAGAGGCACAGGGAAACTTACCCAGAAAAAGAGACTGTCAGCTGGGATCAATCAGCTTTCCCTGGACAGGTACATGACAGGACATACCAACTGGGAGCATGGTCTTGCAGGATAAATGTGAGACCACTACTCCTAGATCCTGTGCCAAATTTCTGATTCCTGGAATGTCCCAAGAGTTTTGATGTATTTCTGTAAAAACCTCACACTTGTTTACAAACCCTGCAGATCCTGGGAGAAGACAGGAGGTTTGGGCAGTCGGGCAGTGGGCAGCCCGGGTGTAACCACAAGGTAGTTGTAGATGTCAATCAGTGCAATCTTTCTGCTCTGCTACCTGCTTCCCTAATTCAATTTCCTTAGCCCTAACTTTCTCATTCCTAGAACAGAGAGTACATTTGCTTCAGCATGAGAAAGCAGGCACTTTTAAATGAAGAGCTGGTGGTATTGAAGCAGATTCCACAGTGCCTTTTGGGGAGAATGTAGCAAAACAATCCAAGGATGACAAGGATGCCTTCTGCCTCTCTGTGGTCCAAGCACCAGCTCCTGCTCTCAGGATGATCAGCAGCTGGGAGAACAGCACATGAATAGGGTTTATACCCTGTCAACACTTGTTTTTAACAACAGATTTCCACTGTGTGTCCATCAATGACTACTGCCATATTGTTTTGGTGCAGTGCACATGTCTAGAATTTTTGGCCTCCAAAAGCCCTGTCAGATGAAATGCACATGAGCATCCTCCATCTGCCTCACAGAGAGAAGAAATTCATGTGCTCAGGGTGGGTTAGACTTGCTGAGCAACTGATCTGAGGCAGAGCAGCCATTTTTTTTCAAGCTGTCAGGATTTGTACAGATTCCAGCCTCAGCCCTACAAGCCACCTTCCACATCCAGTCCCTTAGGTGGAGCAATGCCTAATGTGTTGATCCTGAAGGCTTTTAGAAAGGGAACTGCTCAGTGCTATCATGACTGAAATTCACCAAGGTACATCTAGAAGTAGAGCATAATATCTTTAAAGGTCTGTCAGAATCAGGCAGACAGAGATCTTCAGTGGGTTTAGGTCTGCTTATAAAATAACAGGGAGTTCTGAGGATCTCAATTTTTGGCTTGTGCAAAAATCCAACCTACATCTCAGATTAAATATTTAAACTGTTGTGGATGGTATTGGATATTGTTTTGGTTATTTGATCTAATCTGTCAGACTGGACTGCAAAAGTCCTCAGTAAAATGGTCAGTTCCTGTGATGGGTATGCACTCCCCGTTTTTACTAATGAGATTACAGATCTGTTCTGTTGTTGTATTTGACAACATCCATTTTGGTATTAGCACTAAATTATGCTGCTCACAACAAAGCACCCTGCCCCTCATACTGCCCATGACAGAACTACTCATAGCATTTTTATTTCATTTTCGCAAGCTGGTTTTATCTAAAAAAAACCCAGTAATAAAGATACAGAGCAAGCATAAAAGAGTTCATCTGCTCACATCCTCCCCTTTATGGGTTCTTTGGACCAAAACTAGTTGTCTATTGATGCTGTATTGGCTTTTCTGATCCCATAGTGACTAATGCCCAGCATCCTGCTGCATGATGCTCACTATCACACACAGCCAGCTTCATCTTTGCCTGTCTGCATCCCTTCTGATCCCTCTGCTTTTCCTCAGCTCCTTCTGATAAACAGTTCACACAGTAGGAAATGAGTGGGTAGAAAAAAGCACTCAAATGAAAGCTAGACCTGAGCAAGGATCTCTGGTGAATTGGGAGGCACTCCACCTCACATGGCACTGCTTGAGTTTCTCTCCTGTGGAGAAAAGTGTTTAATCTTTCACAGATGATGGCTACATTCCTATTAGACCTGACAATCAAGGGAGAAACTAGATGCTGACTTTCCAGATACTATTATCTACATGTGAGGTTAATTTTCCTATCCCAGTGAAAAGCTGAAGGTGCCAGAGGAAAGAAAATGAGTGTTGTGTCACAGTACCAGAACAGCTTCAGAACCTGGGTTTTGATTTCTGATGGGAACAGGGAAGAATTTAGCATGAGTGAAAAAGATACAGAAACCAGAAAATAAATGAACTCAGGAAACATATATTGAATGAGATCTAGAGCTAAAAGGAAACCTTACAGTGGTTGTTTGCATCCAAATTCAAATGCAGTCCAGAGGTTTCCTTGGTCAATAACTACCAACCTTGATAGTTGCCTGCAAGAACACAGTACTTTCATTTTGAATGGCAATACCTCCTACAGCCAAGGTTAGACTTCCACGTGTGCTCTTTATGTTTGAGGAGACAAGTATCTACTGTCCAAGGTTATTGATACGTGTGTTGGAAAGTCACCCAAACCTGGGCATGCAGATCCATGCATATCCAGCCTGATAGAGATGCTCATATCATGCCTAACTCATGGTCTCTCTGATTGTGTTCTCCCTTTCCTGAGGGCTCCTCCATTCCTGACTTGGCAGTAGCCAACCTCCACAAGGAATGTAAGATATGCACCAGCCTTCTTGGAGCTTGGTGATTAAGGCTATCTCTTGAGAATGGGATTTTCACTGCCTCTAAGAAAGAAAACCCCCAGTCAAAAACCCCCAATTCCAAATGTCCTAAAACACAGTAGTTGTATGAGACCCACAACACCCATTCTATAAAGGATACCTCACTGTATTTAGACACCTATTGCCAAAACCAGGGCTTTATTCTGTATTCTGGCCAGTGAGTGTAACCAAAGGTTTATGGGAGTTGTGATCCATTCCTACATTTGGCACTTTCTGATAGCTGTCCCCAGGCAGTTCCCACCTGAACACATCAGCATGGACCTACATTGAGTCATTAGCAACATTCACTTTGAATTACCCTTTAGACTGCCTAAGGTTCCCCATTCTGTTCATCTTTATGCCCAAATCTTTCATGGAATTGCCCAGTTTGAATTTTTTAGGCACTGCAGGACCCACATGAGGGTTCTTCGGGTGCCCATTTCACTGAAATGCCTCAGTTCCTCCGAAAATCTGGTCTGAAGGCTTTCAGTGTTCAGCATAACACAATCTAAAAAGATTAATACCTTTGTCCTTTTGCCCATAGGCATTGTCTGTAACTAGCATGGTTTTTTTCCTATCAGCTCTGCTCTTTATTTTGAGCAAGCTCTTTCTCTCTCTTGTAAACTCTCTTGCTGTTTTGGCCCTATCTTTGGCTAGAGGATAAGAAAATTCTTCTGTCTGATGATCAGCCAGCAGTGAATGCTTATAGCGTCAGCTAGCCAGCCTCTACTTTACCTCCCAAGAAAGAAAACAAGAAATTCTCCAAGCCAGCTTCCCACAGCAGGCAGGGCCTGGGATTTACAGTCTGTTTGAAGTCTCCCAGATGGTAACACGCCAGGCTGCTGGAATACCACAGACCGTGGCTTGTCCAAAGGCACTTCCTCAGACTGATTTATTTGTTCTCTCAACTTCAACAAGATTTTGTGTCTCTCTCTGCTCTCTGGCCTCTTCCGTCCTGTTTCAAAGGCTGGACAATTTACGCCACATGGCATTCTTGTCCACCTAGCAAAACACACAAAATCTGGGGAAAGAAAAAAAAAAATGAGGTCAGATATATTTGGCATCTTGTGTTGACAAGTAACTAATGAATTTTCAAAATTTAGCCAGATCCAGTATGTGCAGAAAGGTTGCCCGGGGAACATTCTCTGTGCTGGTAGGCTTGTGAATAGCAAATTGACTGTCTACAGGTAAAGCAATATATGTCTAAACTTGGGAATGTAACTTTGCAGTCCTTGCTTTCATGAGTTTTATTTAATTGTGATGTATGCAGCAGTCATAATAGCTCTGGCATGAAATCATTTGTATCTTAATTAAATGTAACGTGCTGCTCAGAAATAACACAGATGCAGAGTTTGGGAAACACTTCAGATACACTTTTAGCTCATAGGCTCAGCCTGGCACTAAAAACAAAGGAGGCAGTGTGCATGTGTGTATGTGTATATACATAAAAATAAATTATCATACAGCCCTTGCCTGCACAGTTTCTGATAATTCCATCAGGTTTAATACATTAGCAAAGAAAATGAGGAAGTGACTATCAAACGGTGAAAGGATAAATGGCAGTGCTTTCAACTCAGTGAGACATCAGGAAGCCCCACCATCTGCACAGTTTAGTTTTGCTCTGACGATCTCCTGGGAGGCTCTTGAAGACACTGTGAGGTTGATACCAGCCTTATCACAAGGAACCAGGACAATAGTTTGGAAGAACAAAAGCAAAGCCAGAATATATTTATGAAGGAAGCAAAAAGCTAAAAAGCTTTCAAAGAGGGCTTTTCAACAAAAAAAAAAAAGAAAGAAAAAAGACACACAGCCCCCCTGCATTACCTCATTGTAGTACACAATTTGACTCAGAATGTAAGATTCCATGTGTTATGTGTTGCTGAATTCAAATACATTCTCTTATCTAATAATGGAATCAAGGACACAATGGCATAAAGGGAGGCAGAAATACAGAACAGAAATTTTCCAGATGTATCATGCTGGATTTACAGTCATTAAAGACTGCTAAGAATGTTTCTAAAGCCAGTTCTCCATTTTGTGTCTCTGTTAGAAATTGCTATGGGTGTGGGTGTGCAAATGAGAGCTAGCTAATTTACCTATTCCCTACGCCAGTCTACAAGAGTCCATTTCCTTTTCTCTCTTTCACTTCTTCTGGCATTATATGACCAACTTAGATGCCCCTGTCTCTGAAAATCCACCTGTGGGGACCAAAACCCATGAAATTAAAGGACCCTTTCAAACCTAATTGTGACTTCTAAACTCCTCAAAACACTTGCTACTCCATCTGAGAATTAAATCTCATTAATTCCTGTGTAAAACAGCCAAAAAGTATACTATTTTCAGGGTCGGGATTAGGAGAGAGACATAAAGTTGGTTTCTTTCATAAAGTATGAAACTGGACTGGTAACAAAATCCAGAGCTTGAGCATCACCATCTGGATCTGCTAAAGAATTCACAGTACCAGAAATCTACTTCTTGCCCCAAGATTCCTATCATTACTTGTGTTGCTGTAATTTTCCAACATAGTTATTATATGAGTTCTAGGTATTATTTAAAGTATTGTATGTCATATCTCACATATTTTTAAGCAATTTTTTTAGCATTGTAGTGCATTTTGGTTTCTTTTTCTTGCCATACGGTCTGCCTAAAGCTATTTCTTCTTTATTGCTAAACATAAACTCTGAACAAAAGTTATTTTCTCTTCCAAAACACTAATTTCAAGACAGTTTCACTTTTGCATGAGAAAAAGCTGTGGGGGATTGTCCCCATGAACTTTAAATGTCTTTCAAATCTTCACTGAGAGCAGTTCATACCACCTCTAAATCTAGCTGCTATCCTGTCTGATTAAAAGCTGCACTTCTCAAATTAAACTGGTGCAGTAGACAGGCTGTAGAGCATTTTAGTTTCTATATTTCTGTGCACTCTGTAAATCTCACTTCTCTTTTCCCTTCTTCAATAATTTTACAAGACATTTGTTCAGCATTTAAGCTGCATGTCTAATGGGAAATATTGGTATTTCCCAGTTGGACCAAACCCAAGACAATCTAGTCTGGTATTCTATTTCCAAAAGTGACCTTTTTCATGCAAATGGGAACAATTTGTTAACCACGCCAGAACTCGTCCTGCCCTCTGTAAGACACTGGCTCAGACATTGACAAAATACATAATATGGCTTCCGATAAATTCATGTCAAGAGAATGAAAACTTTGGTAAATATTCTCCATTCTGTGAAGTAATTTTGTGGACCTCTGACGTTCTGTCACAGGCTCCTGTGTGAAAAAAGTGTTGTTAATTTACTATCACATTAAGTGTCCCCATTGTTCTTGTGTTTTAGGACAGCAGAAGTTCCTGATCTACCATCTTCAATCTACGTCTTATTGTCTATATTCTATACTATCCATTATTATTATTTTATATTCTATTTTATGTATATCTATACTCACTTCTGCAACTGTTGCCACACCTACTTTTGCCGCTTACTCATTTTGTGATATTCTAAGATAATTCATGGCAACTGCATTTACCCAAAGTAAACAAATGCACATCCAAATAACTAATCAAGCCCCAGGATCTTTCATTAGAGTTTTCCATGTCTGGAAAAAAAGTACTAATTGATTGGGCAATATGTTAGGCTAGTAGCCTACCTCGATCTGCAGAAAAAATTTTATCAGCAAATGTGCTAAATACCATCAGACACATATGAAATCAATTTAAATGTTCCAAATATTGTTAAAGATTAATTTAACATATTGGTAGGTTTTGTCTTTTTGGTTTTTGGGGGTTTGTTGGGTTTTTTGTTTGTTTGTTTGTTGTTTTTGTTTTTGACAGTGTTTAGAATTTAATTACTTCCATAAATGCTTCTGTTTCTTTAGTTCACTGTCTTAATACGGTGCCTGGGAAATGGTTTTTATAAACATAATCACATATAGTGCAACATCTTTTCTTAGTATATACAGAGAGGTTGAGACTTTGTGGTGATTTGATTTCATAGGTAAAACTAAGTTAAATTCTAAAATGCTACACAGCAACTCTTTTCTGTTCAGTGTGCAGAGGTTCTTTCCAAGGACTACCTAAAATATTCTGCAGTATTTCCAGAAACTCAACAGATTTTACAATTGTGTTAGACATTATAAATTAAATGGACAATGACAATAGAACACCCCTACATATTCTATATATTTAGTACATTATGTGCCTGTAGTAAACTAGGCATACAAAGCTTGGAAAGGTGTTTTTTTGGATTTTTTTGTCATAATGCACAACCACAAGCTCGTCATTTGCATCTTTAACTTAATGAAAGGTTAAAAAAAGCCCAAAGAAGTATTTTTGGCTTAGGAAGAGCATGAGTAGTCTGTGGCTGAATAGCACTAGTGTCATAGGTTTTACTTTCATGACAATGTCTTGACAGCAGAAGCACTTAACTGCAAATTGATAGAGAAGCTACCAAAGCACAGGAGAAAAGTGTGTGTCAGTGTCAAAGTATCTGAGTACAGATTTCATCTCACTGCAGGAACTTGCCATTTTAATCAGCTCTTTTTTTCACCCCCCCCACCCCGTGGAATCTCAACACACAATCAGCCTTTGGTACTTCTACAGGATTGTCATTTAAAAATTTTGTGCTGTGTGTGTGCATGTGTGTGTGTGTGTGTGTGTGTGTGTGTGTGTGTGTGTTCCCTAAGGATATCTATCCTTAGGAAGCATCCCTCCTAATGACCCCACAGGAATTTTCCTTTCTTCTTTCCTTTCTTCCTTCTGACTTAGCCTACCAATGGCTAATGATAGAGGACTGTTGGTATTTCAGGGCTTTACTAAAATTCCTTGTCATACAGGTTGCTCACAGACCCAGAAAACTTGGAGGAAAAAAGTGTTGTGTCCAATTTAAATTCAGTTCAGCATCAACGTGATGCGATAAAAACAGCATAGAAGACTGCATCAACAAGTTCCAGCAGCCAGGCAGGGAGAAATACACCCACCCTTAAGGAAATGTCTCTTCAATTAAAATAAGTTTTAATAGCATTGGGGGTTTTTTTCATCCTGTAGCATGTAAAATAAGTCTAATTTCAAAATGCATTACATATTCATGCAGCTGTATTGAGATGTCCTGGGAAAAAAACCCAAACAGACTAGCCCAGGAACAGCTGTAGCACTGACACAAACACCAGAAGAAAGGTAGGGATCATGTAACCCACCTCCTCTTCTGAATTCTTTTGCCATCATTTCTGACAGAGCTGTCTATCACCTGACCAGAAAAATTCCAGGGGCAGTTTAACTCATCCCAGAGCTTCACAATCTTTGTCCTCGGGACACACCTCATCTGCCACAGTTACACCCCCACTTCTGTCCTATCCATCATGGAAAAAAAGAACAATATTCCCTACAATAATACAATACAACAGTACAATAGTTCTCTTTCCTTATTTCATGTTTATTTCAGATGTGGTTCCACCTTGGGGTCTCTCATGAGTTTCTCATGCCCAGCTTGTACTGACGTATATTCCCGGTATCCTAATTTTATCATGCAGCTGCATCACCATTTGTTTCAATACCCTGCTATCCTGAGTTTTTCTGGAACACCTCAGTCCTGGAACTCTAATATTCACCTGAACCGTCCTGCTGAGGGCTCTGCCTCACACAACACTTCCTTAGAGACCCCAGTTTTGTTACACTCCCAACACACAGACTCCAGTAGTTCCCACAAAATGTTCAGTGTGGGAATAGAAAGGAATATTTTTCTCCTCATGTAGGCCTCTCTGTTCAAATACCTAATCGTCTATATCTACTCTCCGAAAATTAAAGCTATTTAAATTGTGGGAGAAGTTGACAAAAGGGGTTTGGTGGTGTTTTTTTGGTTTGGTTTTGTGTTTTGCTTTTTTTTTTTTTTTTAATAGGGATTTCTTTAAAATAGAGCCTGGGAAAGGGTTTGAAGATACAGGTATTGGTCGGAAGGTATTACTGTGTCTATAGACTTCATTAAAATGCCAGTGAATTTAAAGGGCTTCTCCTCTTTGACAAGGTAAAACAACAGACACCTTCTGAGAAAAAATTCTGGTTGTTCTATCATACTGGACAGAATATGTCCTCCTATAGGATCAGGACACCAAGAAAATGCAAAAATAAGATCTTTTAAGATGGGGAAAAGAAAAAGAAAAAAAAAACCACAATATCTCTCTTGCTGTTATTGACTGTCATTCCATGATCATGAATTGAGATTCAATATTCTGAGCTATTTTAACTAGTTTTGAATTTCCCAATGCAACTGGCTAGTCACAAAATTAGCATCAGGTTATCCAGCTCCTCCTCCTGGAAGTGCAGGATTGCTCCTTCTGAGCATCCAGTTAGAAAAGGTGCTAAAAATTCAGCACATATAACAGTAACCCAGAGAGAAAAAAGAGTGAGAAAGCAGCAACTCCCATCACTTGCAAAGTAGGGGTGCTGCCAGGGGATATTCCTGCAGGGCTAGGGAAGGTTCTCCCTTGCCTGAAAATTCCATCAGCTTTCAGCACTAGTTCTGCAAGTAGCTGTGAAACACCTCGAAGTGTTTTAACCCTCTAGAACTAAACCTCATGCTTCAGGGAACTGTTCTTATCAACAGCCTGGCTGTGTCTGGTCACAAAGACGCTCTGAGAAATTGCAGTTTGAGTCAACACTGGCTTTCTGAAACTGTTTGTGCTCTGGATTTGAAGCAGACAGTGGAGCTGTGGATCATCTTCTTCCTTAGGGCACAGTGGCATCTAGTGGTCCTACACGGAGTGGATGAGGAAAATAAAAAGTATATAAAAAACAGGCACTTTTTTGGTCCTTTTTTTTCCTTTTTTTTTAAAGAAATTATTTTTACAAACATAATTCTTGCAACTTTATGGGTTTGTGAATACATTTATAATGTGGTCAAATGGTTTCTTCACTAGAGCTACGAGAAAGTGCTGCAGGAAAGGAAAGGAATTTGAGCACTTATGCTGTTCAGTGACTTAATTTTAACTCCATTAAATCACATATTTTTAAGTTGAATGGACTGGGACTATTATATTTACACAGAAGACTGAGTTTGGGGTTTGGCTCATAATTGGAGTGATTGGAAGTTTAAAGTAGTCATATGTTTGAGGCATTTGGCACTTAAGTTACACATATTTGTTATGGTATCTTCAACTTGTTAAAATTACACAGACCAAAAATATTCCCATTCTCTTTCCAGGAATTTTTGCCAGCATTTTTCAGGAGGGTGAGTGATAAAGAGCATTTCCACTACTGGAGCTAGTAAAAGAGAATGAGTCAAGGAAGTGTTTTGAGATTATTGCTTCAGAGACATTTAGTTGGAGAAACAGTCTGTAACTAAATACATCTAACCCTCTGAGAAGGAATTATATTCCAAAGTTATCCATTTTGTTTTAAGGAGATGATGCAATATATCCTTACACAGTTGCTTTTATGCACATTCTGATCCAGGTGAAAAGCAAAATACTTCAATTTCATTTTGAGATCAATTTGCTAATTAGGATCCTGTTTATTTTCATTATTATGGTGAAGATCTAGGCAACGTCTATGGCCATCTTTCTGGTTCTGGCTATTTGCTTTGCTAGTGCCTGGCAGAAAAAAAAACAACCAAAAAACCTGATATAATGAGATTGGCACTGCACACCTGGTGGCTTTAAAATGAATGGCATTGGGAAGCAATTGGATGCCATTCACATTAGCATTAATGTGACTTAAGTGAGCATAGCCATGGGAGAAAACACCTCCGTAGGTAAAGGAAGGGAGGTTCTACAGTTTATCATTTAAATAATAATGAGGAAATCACAACAAACCAATCTCAGGTGTTTTTGTGGCTGATGGAAGTGGTACCACGTGTCCCATCAGTTTCAGACACTTTTTTCACTTGCTCTATTTATGATTCTATATGTTAGGTGAAGGCAAAAAACCCGAACCCTTATTGCTGTAGGAAATACAACAATGCATCCCTGGTTTGGAATCTGCCTTGCAGATCTCTATCATGACTTTAAGTCACCCTATCAAGGCATTTTTAAAAAATCCACTAAAACAAGCTGTGAGAATTAGAATAAGGACCTAACAGAGAGCTGAATGCTATAGGATACAATGCACTTACTGAGTCAAAATAGAAGCTAGAAAATTATTTATTCCTATAGGGATGAGGAAGAAATGGCTGTACTTAGAACATTCTTTCTTTCTGAAAACTACATAGATCTTAAATGTCAGTGATTCTTGGCAAATACCTATTTTCATAACAATTATTGTTGAAGATGTGCAGTAAGAGTCACAAAATGTTACTTCTTGCAGAAATACAAATTCTCCACCTGTGAAAGGGAGGCACAGCTACAGGGTGTGCTGAATGAAGAGCCATAAAACACCCTCAACTTCAACTAGAATGCTCACTTTTTAAATGTTCCCTGAAAAAATTAAAGGCAAGCAAAAGGAGCATATATAGGTCTGGATACTTTCAGTTAAAAAAAAAAATAGAGTTTTAAAGTAAATTAGGTATAAAGAAAAAGAAAAGCAATAAAAGACACTTCAGCAGAGAGGTTTTGGAGAAGAACAGAAAGATGCTAACCAAGATTGTGATAGGCTACACATGGAACTTTATTCTGACAGCCAACATTTGAGCAAGAAACTAGGATTCATTTGAAAATAAAATACATATTATTATACTTATTCCTATAATTGTATGGATATAAGTGAAAAACTCAAGAAATTAACCTTTGAATCCACTGACAAAACTTCCATGAAAATGGTTTTCAACTCCAAACAAGGCAGCTGAATGCCACTCTGCAAACTTCATTCTTGAGACACCTGCAAAAGATTTGACATTGCAAGTCAAGTCCAAGCCCCATACAGAGAGAGAGGAAGGACCAAGCAGATGAAAGTGTGTCAGCACTGGGTAATTTTTATGAATAGATAAAAATACAGTGCACAGCTGAGAAATCACATTTGGTAACAGATGTTGATAAAGAATTACATGGTAAATGAAATAAAAGAAACAAACTCTTTCCAGTTTTGTCATATAAGTCTGAGCATTTTACAGTTTTCCAAGATTTAATTAGGTTCCTCCAAGCTCACAAAAAAAAAAAGCCACATTTTGCAGTCTACTGATGTGGATGAGCCATGCAAAGACCTAATTAAAATAAACTACGCTCTCCAAGCTCATCATCATGTCTAGCTGAAATGAGTGAAAAAATGGTGTGCAACCTTGAGAAACATGAAAATGAGATTAAATGAGAGACAGGTCAAAGAGATTTTTGGATCCCTATGAGGCCATATACTAGAAAGCCATCTCCTCCTCTTCAAGGAAACCTCTCTGTGTTCACATAAAGCTCCCCGAGTTACAGATCAGGAAGGGCATTGCTCATTTCTGCTCTCCTGGTGTCTGTGATACCTGACAGCAACTCCAGGACTGCAGTCATCAAATCAATCTTCAGAATTGGGCGAGGACATGGAAGGACCAAGCAGCCTATCTCATAACCAAAAAGAAGACATTTACTGCTAATATCTAATGGGGTTCTTTGCAAGAAAACTTCCTCAATCCCTTCATTTTTCTATTATATACATAGATATATATGTATAAATACATATATATGTGTACCTTTGAACTGTATATACATAGATATATATGTATAAATACATATATATATTTGTGTACCTTTGAACTGTAATATACAAATCCTTCATACATATTTATCTTTGATATGGGCTGATACTCTGACAATGAGGGAGAATAAAAACTGGATTTGGAAAGTCTATATCATAGAATCACAGGACAGTTTGGGTTGGAATGGACATTGAAGGTCATCTCATTCCAACTCCCTGCCCCAGCCAGGGACATCTTCCACCAGACCAGGTNGACACCTTCCACTAGACCAGGTTGCTCTAAGCTCTATCCAACCAGGTCTTGAACACTTCCAGGGATGGAATATAACTTCACTATGAGCTGGACTGTATTGCAACTCCTATTATTCTAACCATCTAGAGATATCAAATGTTTGAAGAGTTTTATACCTTCTGCTTGGCTCTTCTTCCCATGCAGATGGTGCCCAGTGTGCATCCAGTCTTCTCCCAAAGATGGTCTGAACAACGATGAGGATGGCTTCTGTGATGGTTCCTTCTTTCTTTATTACCTTCATGGTAATAAATTTGGATCAAGTAGCCTCAAATCCATGAGAATATCATTCAAGGATACTGGAGAATATGCTTCAGGAAGCTTCACTCTTAACCTTTTTAGCTTTTTCCTGTTAAGACATTTTCAAGGCTGCTCTTTGTCAACAGACAGACTTAACGTATTCTGAGAAAACTGAAATGAAATCAGGTCCAAACTTATTTCTAGGTTAACAGGAAAAAAAAAATCAGAGAGAAAATAAAAAGGAAAAAAACCCAAACAAGCTAACCTTCTGATTATATCATGTTTTCCCATCCTCCATCAGCCTGCAAAATCTTGAGCCTTCCTATACTTTGTTGATCTTTAAGCTTCCCAAAGAATTGGGAATTAAAAATATTGAGTTGATTAGTTAAAGTTCTACAAATGTGGCTAAACCACTTGCATCAAGGGAAGATGCTTTCTTCCCAAGAGCAGCAGGGAAACGCTGCCCTCCCAAATCTGAACTAATCAATTTTTGAGATGAAGGAAGGAAACAAACAAAAAGCATAACTGGATTGTGTGCTCATGAGAACTTCAACCTGGGAAGACAAAAAATTCATGGGGGGAAAATAGTCTACACAATACCTCTGCCTGTTGAAGTTGTGTGCCATTCTAATAATAAATTCTGTGATATATTAACCATAATATTCTGTTAAGGGAAAAAAAGCTTTAATTGTCACTGTGATTTCACACATTATGCCAGGAATCCCTAAAAGCAGCCATCTGTCTCTTTGGTTGTGGGTGATACTCACATATGGTACAACATTTAGCAGAATGTTTTCAATAACAGTGTGTGGATAATCTGGAATTCCTTGCTTCAGTAGGTGAACAATTTAATGAAATATTTCAGCTCCTGCGTAAACCATTGCTTACAAGATCTTTCCTGAACTTGGCTCAGCTGCCCATGACTTTCTTTTCACTCCACAATTACCAGTTCATAACAGGCACTTTCATCAGAGAAATGGGATTTGAACATAGCTGGGATGAGGCTTGCTCTCAGCAACAAGTGTGCTTCTCCAGCACCCAGAAAGTATCACAATGAATATGAAAAATTTATCTTTCTTTTTAATCTACTCTCTTCCCCTTCTTCCCAAATTCCTCACCCTGCCAAAGTACATTAGAGCTTTCTTTGGACAGGAACTAACTTTTTCAGAAGAGATCTTTTGCTAATTTAAGTTTATTCCCTGCTAGGATATTAAATGCAGCAATTTGTATTTTCCAATGACAAATATACCTAATTAAAAAAATATGAAAAAGAAAAAAAAATGTTATGTGGCCATTAACTCTCTATACACTAATGATATACTGGGCATTTATAAAAGCAGAAAAGTTATGTAGTTATGAGCGGAAAACAAACATTTACACAGCTGATAATCTATGAAATTCTTAATTAAATTATAGCATATTATACTTTTCCTCACCAATTAGCAACTATATTTTCAAAACCTGTTAGTATTAATGAGTATAATCACAAAACAAAGCAGAAAACAAATTAATAGTCATAATTTTCTTGAAAAGAAATGTGTGCTTAAGAAGATGTGTTTCTGAAAAGATGTGCTCCATAAACTCTATTATCTTGGGGGACATTTTATTAATAAGACAAATTATTAATCTCTGAGAACATTGAAAGAACATAGCTTAACAATCTGCAAACAACACTGACTATGTGTCATCTCTACTGTTAGTTGTGCTCCCAAACAAGGACATTTCTACTACAAATTGAATCAAAGAGTTGTGCCCAACATCTTGAAAGCACACTGTGAGCAGAAACACCATTTGAATTCTCTGCCCATGTCATCCTATGTCCTACAGGTCTTTTCCAAAGATCTCAGGTAGATTTTATTGTTGGGAGGGTGTGTGCGTTGCCTGAAGTCAGCTCAATTCCTACAGAGACTAGGCACTTGCAGTTTGATTTTGAAGAAGCCAGTTGTGGTTGAACTAAATTATTTCAGTTATGTGGAAATAAAATCTGCTGTGCACCACAAGGCTTACACTGAGATAGTCAGTTCCACATAAAACCTACTCTTCACATGAGGCTTTAGCATTCCTGTCACTACTTTCTTGCTGAAACACAGAAAAACAGAAGTGTCCATTCATTTGTCTCAGTCAATGTTGGCACACAGCTAAACTCTTGAAAACCTCAAGATTACTAAATTGTATACTCTGGAATAGAATATATTTCTCTGCTAAACCTTCACATCAATTAGTAATCTAGGAGTTTTCCTTTTCTGACACATAGCTTATGTTTTCCTTCTCAAACTTAAACCTTCTAGTCCTTTTCAAATGGAAAATAGGTAAAAAAAATTATCCTCTGATGTCTTAAATCTAGTCAGCACTTTTCAAAGCTATACTTTCCACAGCCTCCTCTTTTTTAGACTAACTAATCCGTATTTTCCAGTATTTTCTTAGAAGAAAAAGGAATTCAACCAGTTAAACTAATGAAACCGTTATGTCTTGTTACATATATACTTTGTATTTTAAGGGTGCAAAGTTGATGAAATAATTAATATCTGTGAATTAGAAATAAAGTACAACTTTATTTTGAAATTTAGAATTACATTTACTGCTTTTCAGATTTTCAGTTTTAGAGTTTTAATTAAAAGTTATATAGGACTGAAAGGTTCTATACAGATGTTTTCAAAAAGTACTTCAAATATTAGTTGCACTTTCTGGCTATGAAGACAAAACACAGAAGTTATAATTATACAACCTTATATTTTATGACTAAAATTACACTTGCACTGTCGATGGTCCAGAAGACTGACCCGACAGGCAACTGATCCTTATTACTGTTCTTAACTTGCATTGATTTTTGCAATGAGAAGGCTTTTTCCCATTTTGATTTAGGATCTGCTTTGCACTAAATTGCTCTAGGTTAGCCTAACATAAATTTTTGCATGGGTCAAAGACCAAAAATCAATCTTTTGCGTCTGAGAACCCATTTAAGTGCTGATTTTGCTACCTCTGTTGCTGCCACTCCCTTACTAACTGACAGTATCCAGAACTCAGTTGCCTTTGGGTAGAACAGCAGAAAATATTAATTTATGAGACTATATGCATAGAAGGAGATATAAATAGCTCACATGTACAGTGGATCAAAACCTACTCTTTTTATCAACACTGCTATTTCAGTTACTGAGGAATCCTGGAGTAATACAGACAAAACACATTTATGTCCACACTGCATTTAAAACATGAATATATTTTCAATAATAACCAGAATACAAATTCTTATAAGCAGATAGAACTTCCTTGAAGGTAACAATATTTTTCAACTATGGAATTGTTGAAAAATATAGCATGCCAATAAAAAAACATCTCTGAAGGTTCGTGGTATGAGCTAGCACTGGTATTTAGAATGAGAAGCTGCATCTGACATCTTAGGAAATGTAAAACATAAAACAACAAAAAAAGAAATATTTACTTTCTTGTGCAACAGGGAGAATCCGAATGAACATAGAGTAAAAAGGATAATCTAATTCTGAATGCTGCAAAATGTAAGAAATAGAAAACATGGTATTTAGCTGAATTCTAAAAAAGTAAAGCCAGTCTTCTAACAGAGCAAATTAAAAGATCATGTATGAGAAAACACAAGAAATAGAACTGTTCCCTTGAATTGGAAAGCAGAGAAATTAAGAAGATAGGTAGTTGGCTTTGATGATAAAACAGGGGACAATGTAAAACACATAAAAAGGACTTGAAGAACCGCGGAAATCTCTCTTTGGTTCAGGTTCCTCCCTTTGGTCTTCTGTAGATGAGAATTGTGGCACTTTACTGCTACAGAGATACCCCTTGTGGTGGAAACAGTAATTTCTGAGGTTGGCTGGTTTTTTTCTGGACAGTTACTCACACCTGCTTTAATATGGGGGGAGGGGTGGGGTTAAGTACATAGCTACGCGTATATACACGTACCAATTCCATTTAGGTATTTTGGGAGTACATTCAGTTTTACCTGGTGGCCAAAGAACCAAAATAGAATGATGCCTGAAATGGTGTTGGTGGAGGAGGAACCCAGTGAACGTGAGTGAGTCTTAAGAGTTTTCTGAAACAAAAAAAGCTCTGGGACAGCAAGTGGCATTCCCACCATGCTGGCAAAGCCAAAATCCCAGCAAACTGAAGACACCTTGATAAACGGATTAGCCCATCTGGGTGCTGGCAGATGGACAGAGGGGTCTGAGCATCCCTCAGGCCTACTCAGCGTGTCGTTCTCCCTGGGAAGATGGGTATGTCCTGGGTGAGAAGAAGATGGTCAGGAAGACAGGATGCTCTGGGTACCTTGGGAAGGTCTGAGCCAACCACATGGGCTTGTGCTCTCTCCCCCCAGGCTGGGGGAGTCCCCAAACTCCTGTGTTTCCTCTGCTAAGTTAGGGGCACCCTGGGATCCTACTACCCATCAGCTGTGGGGCTGCTTTGGGGTGGTAATATCTTGGGGACAACCTGGGGTCCCCTTCCAATGCAGGGAGCAGATCCCTAAGCTCAGACAGATGCCGGGATGTCTCATCCTCAAGGCATTTGAGGAAAGTAAGCGCAGCACTGTGGCTCAGAAGGCTTTTCTGTGTGGTCTTCAAATTCCTCTATCAGACAAAAACTGAGAGCAGCTGTGGAGGACTGCATTCCCCACCTGTGGTTAGTTTGGGTCAGCTGGCCTGGTTGTGTCCCCTTGGTTGTGCAGGGAGGGATATTGAGACACAGCACTGATGCTGTGCCAGCCCTGCTCAGCAGTAGGCAAAACACTGGGGTGTTACCAACACCTTTCCAGCTCCCAATGCAAAGTACAGCACAGGGAGAGCTGCTATGGAAACATTATCTCAGCCAGACAAAATACACTCCCAAGAATGAATGCAAGTCATCAGGTTTTAATTCAGAAAACAGAGACAACAATAATCAACTGGGAAACTTTTTATTTAAACAACAAGGCAGAACTAAAGCCTATTTTATCAAGCAGGGCTTCAAAATGTTTTGCAGCAAAAATCAAACAGTCAGAAAAGCAGTAGAATTAAGGAAAGTTGTATCAAGTGAGAGTCTTCTCCAAACCTGCTTTCAATTTGTGTAAATAACTTCAAAACCAGCAACTAAAAAACTCTCAGTAATATGCCAGTATCCAGTGAAAACCAGTTTTAGTTAATTAAAGTCATTCCCCAACACTCAAAATACACGTTAGGAATCATGCATCTCTGTCTCACCTACCTGGTATGCTTGCACAGAAGAACACTACCAGCCTACATTAAAAAAAGGACAATTTCAGTATTAGTATCTTGAAGGTAGAAGTCTGCAGAACTACTGTCAAGAACTCCTGACACCGGTGAAGTGCTGGTCTTTGAGTTGCACATTAACTTCCTTTTGTGTCGGGTCCCTTACCACAAGAGCTAGAACATTCACTTAGTGGGGACTGGCGTGTAAAAACGTAGGAAATGAAGATCCCATTGCTTTTTGGGTTACCCGCAGATGTAGCGGGCCCAGAGGTAGCTGATCATCCCCTTCTTCGAGTCCCTAGGAGACCCTCACACATAACGTAGAGTGAACAATGTCTTGTTCACTCCGAGTCTGCATTAGAACTCTCATTATCATAGACGCAGAAATAGCACAGCATCAACACTGGGCACATTAACAATCCCATGTGATTTACTTTGTGACAGAATAAGATACATAAATTGTCATTGATAAATGCACTGACATGAGAAACGTTGCACAAGCAACATGCTTCCCGTCTTAAGTTGTATTTTTTTCTTTGATGGTGGGGAAAAGATAACATTCCAGTTGATGTCATCTCATGATAAGGTGCAGTTTGAGTGACTTTACTCATACATTTAAAGGCATGTACAGGTTTTACTTCATTAGCACATGGAGAGTGTTAAAAGTAATACGTAGTTTCAAGCCAATGAAACAAAAGTTCAGCTTTTGGGCACTGGTTTGGCCATTCCTCTGGCTTAGTTCCCATCAGCTGCATTGTTTTAAACAGGGCATGACCACAACACCTCTGTGCTGCTCCTTCCTTTGTTTCACACTTCTCTTAGGGCAGCACACCAAGCTCCCTCAGTGTCCCTGCTCCCAATACATGTAGAATTTGTTTCTGTTAAACTACTGACAACAGACACTTCTCGTTGCTCAGCTTTGTCTTTCAGCATTTTTCCACAGGGACTGAAAGAAAATGTCAGCTTATGGCACCTGTACTATAAAGCTACAGAAAATGTATGTGAGGCCTCTACCATAGTCAAACGTCATTGTTCCTTGGGAAATGACAACAGTCAAAAACTGTATCTTCTATTTGCAGTAGGGAGAGAATACACCTTCACAGGATGTGTACATGCAAAGTGTCTTACCTGAAAAGATCTTTAAGAATGCACACTACTGGAAAAAGCATAATCCAAAAAAAACCCCAGAAAACTAGTACCGGTAAAACCAAAACTGCTGTGGATAAAAGCCAACTGACCAGAACTCACAGAACAGCCTACAAGAATTCCAGGAGGCATGAAAATTTCCTACCACTTTACAACAGAACAGTCTCCATCCAATAGAATCACTTTAGCAAACCACTGGAGGTCTTCCAAGGCCTCTGGATACAATCCTGATTAACGTGCTGTGTGGGCTCCTGTCTAAGCAGGGAGGTTGGACCAGGTGAAATCCAGTGATCCCTTCCAACCTTATCCATTTTCACATTTTGTGAAAATGAATAGCAAGTCCAAATCCCTTCTCACAGTTCCCATTATATAATTTTCCTGTTGACTTTCACACGATGTTGTTAATATTGCTCTCATGCACACAACATGAAAAGCTGAAAGGGTCTGAGCAATCTATCCTAAAGGGGGAAGACACAGCAAAAAGCAATAAGCACTTCTTCTAACCATCTCCTCAGTGTTCATTTGTACTGCCTTGCATAGTCTCAAGCACACAATGCTTTCTGAACACTGAGACCTTTATTCACTGCGCAAATGAATAAACTCCTTCCGTAGGTATTTCCCTCGTAAAGTTATTCCCAGCTATCCTAAAATGGGATGTCTATTACACTTGTTATTCAGCAGGAGTCACTGATTGTACGTCTTCAGCTGAACAACAAGGTGAGGGGTCTCACAGGATTTTTTTTCACATTACTACTCCTGCAGCTGCACTAACGAGTGTGGGGTTTTCCAAACAACCTGGGAAGTATTTGGCCTAAGCAGCAAGTCACTTTACAAGGTTTCTCATAATGTTTAAAGAAGATCCTCTGTATCCTGAGCCAAAATGGTTCCAATGGTTCATGTAGTGAAACAGCTGATAAAGCTTCAGGCGTTTCTCAAACCCTGCAGCTTTGGGAATTTTACTGTGATAAGCAGAATAAAAAGAACTGCTGAAGCCACCAAACATCCCAGCTATTGCAAGCTCATACTCCGAATGGCCATAGAAAGAAGCAGGATCAAAGATAATTGGACCAGAATCATCCTCAGCTACATTTCCTCCCCAGAGATCTCCATGCAGGAGAGCAGGAACAATTTCTACGTCACAGAACAAACTGGGTATCTTCAGCTGTAGAAGGAAAAAACCAAGACATATAAATACCACATTTTAAACTGAATGATTCTAGAGTTTTATCTGCACAAAACAGCATAGGACCAGTAAACAAAGATGCTGAGAAAATCCAGAGAATTACTATTTTTCATAAAGTCAGCAGCAGGAGAACAGCTATCCAAACCTTTTTTAACAAGAAAATTAAAAATTTAAAACTGTATTTGGCGCTGGAATATTGACCAGGTTTAAGAACAACCACCAATACCACTTCATCATTAAAAGCCTCATGGATTTCTCACCAACCCTGAGGAATTTCCACAAAGTAGTACCCAAGGAGCTAATACTTCAGTCACTTAATTAGATGCAAACAGTAAATGAACAGACAACGTGCTTATGTACATTTCTCATGATAAACATGTTACGGGGAATGAGAAATATGAACTCCATCTAGTATTTCCCAGTAAGGCAAAGTGGTATCTGTCACTCTGGAATTCACTCTGGAATACTAGCATAGGGTGATGTGGCAAAGGCCCTTACACCTTAAAATAAAGGGTCTTTTAACACCTAAAAACTGGGGTTTCTTACCAACAGAACTTGGGCCAAACCAACAAACAGGAACTTTAAGTAAATAAAATCTGAATAACTGATACCCAGCTATCACTATAAAGAGAACGGAGAGAATTGCTCCCACCTGAAGTTGTGCCCAAAGCTCTCTTGCTTCCCTGTCTCCTGAATTCTTTTCGATCATGTCCATCTGGGGCTGGATTCTTTGTTTGGCAAAGAAGGTCACCCAGTCACTCTGCCAGTCATTCACCTGAAGGACAGGACTGACACGTCAGCTCCACACCACACAAAATGCAGATTTTCTTCTTTTTCAAATAGACATTTTGAGGATTATATAGCCTTTGTGCTGGTACCAACTACAACAATAAATGCTACCATTTAACTGGACGTTATCTTAAAACATTAAATTAGGGGAATAAATAGTTTTCTCTCATTGATTAAAACCTAAGAAATGGAAGAGCTATGAATGTCCAGTGCTGTCCAAAGCACTACTTTCTCTAGAAGACTGGAAAATGTGGGGGTTTTTTTCACTGCTCCACAAAAAATCACTTATTATGATAATTTTGACCCTTTGTGTCATTGAAAAGAAAAAAGATAAGTTTAAAAAAAGATAACCTTAAAAATATAAACTTCTGATGAAGTACAACCTACCTGTGGAAGATAGCCACAGCAGGTAACTGTATGAAAGCCAAACTGATCCACAAACTGGACTTCCGTTTGCCCTTGCCCCTTACCTTTCAAACCAAAAACAAAAATTCAACACTAATGACAAAATACTAAGCAGCCACAATGCAAATGAACCTTAAAAACTATGCAAAAGTACAATGCTGCTTCTACTCAGAATAAAAAAAAAAATGCATCTTAATGCTCTTTTTTTTACAATGGTTGCTGCTATTGTTTTTTAAGTTTAAAACTCAGTGTAAAGCAGCCATATTCTACTTTTCATAATCGCATTCTGAGGTACTGTATCTCCTCTGATGCCCTGCCCTCCTAGAAACTGTGGTTTCGATTCCTGAAAGTGCCAAATCGACTGCGTGTTTCGCTCACAGAAATCCAAACAGAGCAAACAAAAGCAAAAAGAAGACTCCCTGGATGCTTCATCCAACTCATACTATCTTTAGTATGAGTTGGAAGCAGACAAACTTGAGCAAAAGTGGCAAATGCTACTTCAACTATTCTGTAGATATTACTAATCAGGTTAAATTTGCAAACAGTACTGTACCAACTGTGCTCTCTTCCTTCTTTAGCTTCTCTCCAAGTTTCCGGTTATTAAGGTGAAGATCAGCCAGCTGTGTTCCAAGAAGAGCTGAATGTCTATGAAACAATAATATTCTTAGCAACACTGACCCATGAACAAATCCTGGTCTTGATAACCAAGGAATTACTTCAAAAGATTTATCAAGTAAAAGAGGTTCTGCATCTCTAACAAAATGGATTTTTCTCAAGATTCCAGTTAAAAACACCTCCTTTTCCTATCAATATTGCTCATAGACAAAAGGTACTTATGTGGTTGTTTCTGACACAACTACTAAAAATGAGGAACTATCAACTCTAATTTCCATGCGATATCACTTCCAGACAAACTTCCAGTAAGATATCTGTAAGAAAGCACAGCATGGTATGTTTTTGAATTTTGTTTTCATGACAAAACCTCTTTGGGAAATAGAGCCAAACAAGACTCTCCTCTTTGTATCTTTGTCTCTGGCTTCTTTTCTCTAAAAACTCTAGAAGATATGACAGTTAGGTGGCCTTTGTTTATTATCTAATTTTAACAAGAGCTCATCCTCTACACATAGCACAAAAGTCTTGCAGCAATTACAAATAACTCTTAGAGCCAACTGGCTCCCACATTAATAAAACTACATTCCTTTTCCTGTCTTTGACCTTTTTCAACTTTCCCTGTTCTCAAGGCACTGTCACTTAAGGCAAAGTTATTTCTTCATTTTGCTCCTCTTAGCACAGGTGGTAGCTATCCCCAGAAATCTGCACAACAAAGGAGCACATCAAAGGAGACAAAGATAATACTGTGTTTTACCTGTTTAAGCCCCTCATTTCCAAATGTTCCATCACAAACGCAGTGCTGCCCCCAGGCAGGTCTATAACTTTGATGGGTTTAGGCACTTTTATCGCCTGTGTTTTCAGAAGGGCTTCCAAACTTGCCATTTCTCCCTCAAACATTCTTCTGGCCTGCGAGATATTAGAGAAAAGCAGCGCTCTCCATGAAAATCAGTCACAGGTGAACAAAGCACTTCCACAAAACAACACTTTAACAAAACCAATCAAGGGTGTAAAAGCTAAATGCTTCTACTTTAGAAAAATCAGGTAGACATTGCACAAAAAGAGCATGTGGGATATTTAACAAACCTGGTTGAAAATAAAAGCAGAGAACTATAATAAATAAAACAGAAACCACAAAGAATAAAACTGAATGCTATCCCTTTAGTACTGATACACTGTCAAGGGATAATTTGCAATAAATAGCAAATAAAAATTCCAAAGCCCACAGGAGATCATAGAATCACAGAACAGTTTTGGTCTGAATGGACCTTAACGATCATCTTATTTCACTCCCTGCCATGGGCAGGGACATCTTCCACTGGACCAGGTTGCTCCAAGACCCATCCAACCTGGCCTTGAACACTTCCACGGACAGGACAGCCACAGCTTCTCTGGGCAACCTGCGCCAGGACCTCACCACTCTCACAGAGAAGAATTTCTTCCCAATACCCAATTTAAACCTATTTTTTGTCAGTTTGAATCCATTCCGCCATGTCCTGTCGCTGCATGCTCTTGTAAAAAAGACATTTTTCCTGTGTGTGCCTTCAGGTACTGGAAGGCCACAATAAGGTCTCCCCACAGCTTTCTCTTTTCCAGGCTGGACAATCTCAGTTCTGTCAGCCTTTCCTCATAGGAGAGGTGCTCCATACCTCTGATAATCTTTGTAGCCCTCCTTTTGACTCACAAGTGAAGAACTGCTGATCTACTGGGCCATGAGTTAGCTCTGTTCTGAGGAAATCAGTTAATNACCAATTCAAACTACCTATTTCTGTTTCAAACAGCCCATGCTACCAATTCAAACTCTTTTCTGTAGAGGCAGATAACCTCCCTATATTATCGCAGGTTACCACCTCTGTGCATTCATCTAGTTCCCCAACATGAACAGAAAACGTAAAGAGATCTGCAATAGATACAGTGGCGCACATGCTTTCAAACACACATGTTTGCTATGAAAAGCTCCAGACCCTGCCCCAGCTCAGTTCCTTTCCTGGTCACGCTCCAGCCCCTCAATGTCTTTCTTGTCCTGAGGGGACCAGAACTGCCCCTGGGATTAGAGGTGTGGCCCCCGCAGTGCCTAACACAGGGCCAGTCACTGTCCCCGTCCTGCTGCCACACTAGTGTTAACCCGAGCCAGGAATGCTGCTTCCCACTGCGCCGCCTGCCCACGTCCCTCGACCCCGCTCCATGTCCCACCACACCTCCGCCCGGGAGTTGCTCTTGACGAACACCCGGCCGCGGTCCGTGTCGTAGCTCCGGCCCTGGCTGATGCAGCCGCCGCCAGTGTGCCCGGTGGGCCGCAGCAGCGCCGTGCCGAGCTCCCGCCTCAGCGAGTCCTCCATGGCGCCCGCGGGGCCGCTGCGGCTGCGCGGGGACCTGAGCGAGCACGGGACGGACGCGGGGCGGGGGGAGGTGGCTGAGGGCTCTCGCTCCTCCTATGCCCGCGGGTTCCGTTTTGTTCTTACTGTTTTCACAGAATCACGAAATATGCCGAGTTGGAAGGGACCCACAAAGGTCGAGTCCAACCCTCAGCCCTGCACAGGACGATCCCCAAGAGTCACACCGTGTGCCCCAAGGTATCAGCCAAACGCTGCTTGAGCTCTGTCAGCCTTGGTGCTGTGACCACTGCCCTGGGGAGCCAGTTCAGCCTGACAGCCCGACGAGGGAAGAACTTTTTCCTAATATCCAACCTAAACCTCCCCGACACAACTTCAGGCCATTCCTTCTGGCTCGAGTCCTGTCTCTGGTCCCCACAAAGCAGAGATCAGTGCCTGCCCCTTCTACCTGCATTAACGAGAGACAAAAAATAGCCTTGAAATATTCTAATTACCTACAATATTTTTTCTTCAAATATGCACAAGTTCATAGTAGAGGTACTGTGTCTTCAGTATCTATTGATAAATTTATTTCAGTGTAAAAAACCTAACTCTTGAAGAAAGAAAAAAGCAGCTTCAAAGATGATACAAGCAACAAATACAACAAAAGCAGTTAACAATACTGAAACAATGCAAATTTTATATGTTGCAGTTCAGTAATGGCATACATAATATTACAAGAATTAATCTTAAATTTCAAATAAATAAGTCATAGTTCTTCGATGTGTCCTGGCTGATGCAGACAACTGGTGCCAGAACTCCACTTGCTGTTTGTCGAACCCTGTATTAGTCTCTTAACGTGAGGCAGCTTATTGTGCAGATACTGGCATCTGTTCTTCAGAGTAGCTGGGGCTAGACTAGAAATGAAAAAAACCCAAGCAAATCTGGTCATACAAACATGTCCTTTCCTTTAAAATAACCTTAAGCCAGACTTAGCAGTTACCATCTCCCACAGATTGTTTTATCTTCTGATACTCTGCTAAGACCTTTTTTAAGAAGCATCTTCAAGGGAAAAAAAAGAAAAAAACCACAACATAAAGCCAATATGAAGAACATTTCACTACTAACAGAAAATGAAAACAGATGTACACTACTAACAATACACTGTTTGACTCAAGATCCTATGCGCGATCATTCTCCTGCTATGCAAAAATAAACACCAAGCCCCCATATCACCCAAGATCTGCAAGTAAACCGGTCAGCTGGCAACCAAAATCAGTACCTGTTCCAATACTTCCTTTGGCACATGCCTCATGCTGCCATGCATCCACAGACATCTCAGAAAGGTGCAGTCTGAGGGCTGTACAACTTTTTTGGGCTGGGTTTTGCAAAAAAAATCAGTGCCAGTCCACACAGCACCTCAGCAAATATGTCAGTTATTTAAGAGAATTTAAAATAATATTTCTTCACAAAATACACGAATTCTGATATTGAAGATGTGGAATTTGCGTATCCAAAACAGAACCTTCTGCTCTGAACACTCAACGCACGTCAGGGCGTCTGTGTGCGGCCATTGTGACCTCGCTGGTGACGGGGGCTCTGCAAAGTTCTGGCATCACAAAGGGAGTCCTCGGCTCCCCTATAAAAACGGGTGACCCGCACGCCCCCCATACCACCATGGCTCGCTACCGCCGGCGCTCCCGCAGGAGCCGCAGCCGCAGCCGCAGCCGGCGCCGCTCCCGCCGCCGGGGCGCGCGGCGGAGGCGCCGGGCTGGATCCCGCCGCTCCAGATATCGCCGGCGCCGCCGGGGCGGCAGGAGGCGCAGACGCCGCTGAGCGG
>VYXB01003378.1:49165-67336 GCA_013397135.1 Pachyramphus minor | reverse complement strand
TGTAAATTAGTCTCTTGACATATTTTAGCAATCTGTTGTTTGATAAGATGATTCATTTTTTCTACTTGCCCACTAGCTTGAGGTCTATAGGGCGTGTGTAATTGCCATTTGATTTGTAATGCTTTATTTATTGCTCTTACAACTTTTGCACAAAAATGTAAACCTCTGTCTGAGGAGATGCTCCTAGGTACTCTGAATCGTGGTATGATTTCGTTTAACAAGACTTCGATTACTTCTTTTTCTTTGTTTGTTCTGCATGGGAACACTTCAGGCCACCCAGAAAATGTGTCTGTCAAAACTAAAAGATACTTGTACCTCCCTTTTCTTGGGAGCTCAGAAAAATCAATTTGCCACACATCACCTGGGAATTTTCCTTTGTTTATTGCCCCTTGGTGTATTTTAGTTCCAGTGTTTGGATTATTTTTCAGGCAACATTCACATTGGGATGTAACTTGTTTCATTGTTGTGAATAGTTTTGGCCTCATTATTCTGACTCTTAAATGTTGATAAAGGGGGTCCAGACCCCAATGGGTCTTGTCATGTTCTGCTTTCACAAATTGCCATACTAATTTTCCTGGTAATATTAGCTGTCCTGTCTCTAGTTGACCCCAGCCGTTATCTAATAGCTTACCTCCATTTCTTTTTATCCATTTATGGTCTGATTCTTGATATTCTGGCTGAAAACTGGTTTTTTTCCCCAGATTTTGAATTTGTCATGTTAATTGCAGAGTTTTGAGATGTTTATTGTTTTATCTTCACTGAGAGATTTCTTTTTTTTTTCTTCACCAAAATCTTTCATTGGCTGTTAGCTGTAGGGTCAGCACTTATTCTTCTTACTCCAGAGTTTTGAATTCCCATAGTCAGTTTGAATGCTGTGATATAACATGTTGCTTTAATGGGAGTATCCATCCTGTAATTAGGACCACAGTATGTGGAATAAAATTTGAATTCTGCACTCCCAAGTTCTGTTCTGTTCTCAGTCTGCTTTTGGTCATGTTGGTGATGCTCTCTGATTGCTCGTGTTCTGTCTGTACAATGGGTATGACAGCACTACACAGCTCTCCAAGAAGTGAGAGCCAGCTGTGATGGAAAAGGTCTTGGAGATCCTCAGCATTGTTCAGTAAAGTGAGCTTTGGCCTCTTTCAGCCAGAAGGTCAGCTGCCATGTTACCTGACACGCACTACCCTGAAAGCCCAGCAAATTATCTGTGATAACCTCCACCTGAACAATCATGTAAGGGAGACAACAAGGGGCCCACGGTAAGTGTGTGGCATCAAGGGGACAAGTGTCCATCTGTTTGAAACTTCTTTGCTTCTGCAAAGTTACTTTTTCTCCATGTCAGGTGGTGCTCATGGCCATTTACTGTTGCAGGTACTGTCCCTCTCTTGAATCAAAGGTTCTGCGCTTCCCAAACCGGCAGCATCAAGTTTGGCTGGAGCCTGAAGGCTTGGAATCTAATGTCATTTACCCCCAAGGCATGTCCATGACACTGCCACCTGAGCTCCAGGAGCAGGTGATCAGATCTGTCCCAGGCTTGGAAAAAGCCAAGATGATACAGCCAGGTGAGGGGAATTAATAGTTTAAAATCTATTTGTTACATTGTTTACCAGTTAATGAAAAACACATTTTCTTTAGAGCATAGCAAAACAAAGGAAATGCGAAACAAAGCTAATTCTTGGTTGCAGCGATTTTTCCTTGGTTGTTTTCAAATCGTAAATAAAAGTTTCAAAGCTAAGTCATCCTACTTGACTGATTGCCTTTGCTGACCTTCAAAATTCCTCCTGTAACATCTGTCTTGTGTGTCATAGGCTACGGGGTGCAATATGATTTTTTAGATCCCCGACAACTGACTGCTTCCCTTGAGTCACGTCTTGTTCAGCGCCTCTTCTTTGCAGGCCAGATAAATGGCACGACAGGCTATGAAGAAGCTGCAGCTCAGGTGGGTGAATCTGACCATGTGTACTCAGCACTCAGAAAAGGAATATTGCCTTGGCATCTGTCTGGGATACAGTCTTGCGAGGCCCATTTTTTGCTCCTGAGATGTTCTTACTTTTGTTGCTCACCCCGATTCCAGACCTGCCCAAGATATTTTTACTTTTAGTGTCTGCAGTCTTATCACTAAGACTGCAGTAACAAAAGTAAGTGGAAGCAGTGTCAAGTGTTTCAGCGTGGAGACTGTGCAGCTGGTGTAATTGAGACAAATGGGAATTATCTCCAGACACGTTAGCAGTGGCCAAGAATCCCTTCAGACACATGTAGTGTCATAAGAAGGACATTGCCTGGATTACTAGCACAGACTATTGCATTTTTCTGGGTACAGTTTGACATGTGAGTCTTTGGAGGCAGATGTGCTGATATTTTAGCTAAGAAGAGACCAATAAATGTGTTTGGTTTGTTTTCTGTCTGCCTAGGGCGTGATTGCTGGGATCAATGCCTGTCTGCGAGTTCATGGCAAGCCCCCTTTCATTGTCAGTCGCACTGAAGGCTACATTGGGGTCCTGATCAATGACCTCACCACTCTGGGCACCAGCGAGCCCTACCGGATGTTCACCAGCCGTGTGGAGTTCCGCATGTCCCTCCGGCCCGACAATGCTGATTCCAGGCTCACCCACAGAGGTATTTGATTGTGGTGGCTCTTGCAGTGAGCAGCCCTGCCTGTTCGTAGACCTTTGTCGCATACAACATCTATCTCTGCAGGTTTTGAAGAAGCTGGGTGTGTGTCACAGCAGCGATATGAACAAGCAGTTAAGATGAGAGCTGCTTTAGAGGATGGAATTGCAACACTAAAATCACTTCAGTTCAGCATATCCAAATGGTCCCAGTTACTGCCAGAAGTTCCCATCAGTAGCAATCGCAGGTCACCTGTCAGGTAAAGGTTACAGCTGAAACCATCTGGTCTGACCTACGCTTGCTTTAGCACATCCTGCTAGTGGTTTCACAGCATTTGTCCATGTCTCCTGAAGCTGTCAGTACTCAGCTTTACCACCTTCAGAGAACACACATCTGATGTTTGCCTGCAGAGCAAGTGCTGTGTTAGTGGTTTTACTGTGCCGTGTTTTCTGGTGCTAACATGCTCCCAAAGCAAAGGGGTGCTCCTCTGGCCCCGGGCATCAGTTCTTGATGTCCTTATGGAGAAGAGTGTCACCAAGTGGTGACAGTTTTACAGTGGGTTGCTGCTTTGCTAAAAGTTTCTTAAAGCAGTAATTGATTTCAGGGTGGTGTCAGATCCTAGTTTATAAAAAAAGGCCATTGCTTCCATTACCAATCCTTTACTTCACCTTGTCTTTTCTATTCTGACTGACTTGGTCTGTGAAGGGTTCCCCTTGATGACCCTACCTTGTCCCTTCCATCTTGCTGTCATTTTTCATAAAGAGCCCCTCTTCAAGAGTTTAACAGCTCTTCTGTGTCCTGAGAGGAGACTGGGTCTGCAATTGTTCTGTCTTATTGTAAGAACTTGGTGAGTTTGAGCTGGGAACAATTGTAAATCTGCCTTAGGAAAGTGACTCCTTTCTACCATACTTTCTCCACAGTGCTTTTGACATCCTTCAATATCAGGACGTCAGTATTGAGGTTCTGGCAAAAGCTATCCCAGAGTGCCTGGACAAGCTTGCTCAATGGAGACAACTGGCAGAGAGATTGAAAATAGAAGGTAGAGTACAAAAGTTGTAATCTCTTGTGCATTTTTTGTTCAGTAAGGGGAGTGCAAATCCGTATGTCCTAGTGTGTTTCGTGTTGCTGCTTAGAGAAATGAAACACTGATCGGAGTGTGTACCTTTTACCATAGGCCACAGCCCTTTGCATGCACCTGTGTTTCACTCTGGGGGGTGAAATTAGTTATTCATACTCACTCCTGGGTTTTTTTTTTCTCCTTAACTGCCCCTACTGACAATCCTTTGCTGACATGAGTAGAAAAAACAACCCATGTACCCAAATTGCTGTGACAAATCGAAGAGTGCAAGTTCTTCCAAAGTCGTGATATAAATTAGGCTCTGTAGTCCGTGAGGCTGGAAGCTTCTTTAGGAGCTTCAGAGTGTCACAGTGGAATTGCTCAATCTGCTTCCAAGAATTCTTACAAGTGACATATTTCACATGAACATCTATGCCCAGTTTCTTGTTTTCCTGATCATCACAGCTACTTACGAGTGGTGCGTAGTCAATCAGCAGCAGGAAATAGAAGAAGTGCGTCGTGATGAAGCGCTCCAGCTGCCAGAGGACATAGATTATTTTGCCATTGATGCATCTCTCTCAACAGAGGTGCGGGAGAAACTGGACTCCAGCCGTCCCCAGACGGTAAGATATTCAGCTACAGCAAGGTTGAGCAGCAGGGAAATTCCTTCCATCTTCCCAAGGGACATGGTGGGGGGTGAAAAGAATCATGGAAAGGGGTACCCGCAGGTTTTGATCTCGTTTCTCACTAGCTCCAATGTGTAGGTTTGTTTCTGGTTAATTTGATTGTGTTTCCATGTGCAGATTGGTGCAGTCAGCCGTATCCCTGGAATTACACCAGCTGCTATTGTTAACCTGCTAAGGTTCGTCAAAACTGATCACCAGAAGACAGAGAAACTAAAAGGTTCACCTCAGTCTGGGAAGTACTTACCAGGGAAAATGTACTCAGAGAAAGCAAATTCACAAAGACAGATGTCAGCTGAGTTTTCTGAAGAGGAAACACAAAGTACCTTCGTTAAAACACCTTTTTAGAGAGTGGCACGGATCCTCCCACTATGTGGCAAGATCACCTGTGCTCCTGACCCTCTTCACAAATAACAGCCATGCTGACCGGATCCAGAGAAGTTCTGGTTGTGTTCTGTGGTGGGGTCATTCAGTAGAACAAAGATGATGAATGCACAAAGTAAATGCTCAGAAACCTAAATAGAGCCTGTGATTTTGCTGATGCAAATCAAGAGACAGGAGAACTGCTTTAAAAATTCCACTCATTTGGAAGATGTTGGATAGTCAAAATCTGTTCTAAAACGTCTTGTAAAGGACAGTGTTTTGCTCTTATAAAATGAGTAAGAAATGTTACTACACTGAATCTGTGGCAGCACAAGAGCATTTGAGTTGAAAAGTGTGTTCCATTAACTTTAGTACTTGTGTTCATAGCTGTACAGTGACTACGCAGTCTGGTGTCTCGGTGTGGTATCAGCCAAGAGGAAACACTTAGATATGGAAGTGTGTGCCACACAAATATTTAAACTTATGTAGGAGACTGACTGAATGCAAACATCATGTCCTGCAGGTGTTTTTTCTCCTTCAAAATAAATAAAGCTTATCTTGAAACTCAGTGAAGAACTTGCTTGTCACTTCGCGTTCAGTAGGGCCTTGACAGTTCACTTCACTCTGGTTCACACACATAAGATGGGGCAAGATTCACTGCAGGGCAGGTGGAGGCTGCTGGATGAGACTGGCTGCCGCAGGCTGGGTGCTGACAAAGATGGGAACCTGCCCCAGGAACCTCAGCTTGGGAGGTGTGAAGGTCACTCTGACATGCTGTGAGCCCAGGGGAGCCAGACCCATCAGGACTGGTCTTGCTACTGGTGGTAATATAACTGAGCAAGATCCAAGTTATATTACATCAATTGGTCAGTCAGTTTATCTCTTGACAGCGAGAAACACTGTCACAGTTAAATCATAGAATCTTACAGATTGGAAAAGACCCCTAAGATCATTGAGTCCAACCATAAACCATGGATTTCATGTCATTTTTAAGTTATGATTCTGGCCTGTTTACTCTGGGTGAGTGGTTTCCTTCCTGGGCAGAGAAAGGAATCAGAGCAAATCCGTTTTGCTGACACAGACCCCGTCATGCAGCAGGAGGGTGAGCAGAGTTTACAGCTTTGTTTAGGGCAGCATCTTCGTGCCTGAAAGCATCTCCCTGTCACAGCCATTGTCTGGTACAGAAGGGCTTTAGACATATGATCTGTAGGTCAGTTAATGTCAGAATGGTTCAGAAAAACTAACATATATCTGCCCCATTTTGTCTATGGCCTGTTTTCCTTTCAGCCTTGTTGGCTCAAAGATTTACTTCAACCTTGTAAGCCTTAAGTTCAATTTACAGAAGGCAGCTATCCTTTCTGCGGTCTAACTTCGACTCCAGGAACAGTACTGGTGAAATTTGAACTAGATGAATCCAAAGAAACTCTGAATCCTGTATGTCTCTGTCTATTCAAAGCAGTGGAATTTCTGATCAAGGAAGTTCTATGCTTCCTTCACTGCATTATCTTTGTGTTATGTTTAGTTTTGATGTACCTGTATCTGTAAAATCTTAGATCTAGTTTTGACAGACTAGGAAAGAAGCCCTATTGACACCTTCATCTTCTCCCTTGTAAGCCAGTTGTGCAGTCTTAAGACTGTATTTCCTAATTCTTGTCAGCAGTCATTTGACAGGAAAACCTTGCTTTCAGTAATGCGTGTCCTTAAAGGCAATTGCCTTCCACCCTACTACAAAAGCAAACACTTTTTCCTCAGCTTTCTGTGCTAAATTTATTTCTGTGCTTCTGGTTTCACATATGCCAGCATAAATCAAATCAATTGACCTGGGCTGCACCAGTGTCAAAGGAGAACTGAAAGAATGGACTTTTGCTTTTCTGACTTTTAACAATTTAGTAATGCACAGCTGTAGTCTAAGAAGGAGGAGAGAGTTAACTTCAGGGGAAATTGAAGTCAGAAGTGTATGAATGCATTGCTTTCCAGCACATCTGTAATAACTGCTTTATTTCATCATGAAGTGTGTCTTTGGCCATGGGTAAGCTCCCTTGTTAAGACAGAGTGCACTCTGTTCACATACGTGGGCTAATGATGTCCATATCTGCTGAAATGGAAAACCTGGCGTGTGCATAAGTTTGAGGAGTGGCTGCCCCTCAGGTATTGGTTTCATGTATACAGGGCTTGCCACAATATCCTGTGTTTGTTGAACAGTTCTTGTTTGAGAAGACTTTTAACATGAGACCATAGTTCATTTTGTTAAGAAAACCAGGCACAGAAAGCCTAAATAATCTGCTGTAAATAGCATTGGCACATAGGATGCCCACATTGTGCCACCTGCTCTGTAACCACCAAGGACTTGTTACAAGGCCCAAGGTTTGGCTTTTACATGAAGGCAAAGTGAGCTTAGACCCTCACAGATCCTCACAGATCCTGTGGTCTTGCTAAGGCCAACAGAATGGGAAGGTCAGAACAGGAGGAGCCTGCTTTTGACGTGTGCCTGCTTGCTCTTCCTTGTCTGCGCAGTAATTAATTGCACTTTGTCCTCCTGCAATCCTTGCTGTGACCAGGCAGTCAAGGAGGGAGGATGCATGGTGAGGTTGACCTAACTTGTTTCACATACCGAGGGTCTTTCTGTTCTGTGTTTCAGTATGTATGTCTTTCTTTTCCATCTTGCAGAACACAGGCCTGGTGATCAGCACTTTTTCCTCAGTTCTCTATCATTCTATCTTGTACCAGATTTTTAAGACAACTGTTGCCTTCCCTTCCTAGTCTGGTTTTCATCTCATATGGTGCTTGGACTGATCAGTTTCTTCTTTTTTTTTTTATGTCTGCCTGGAAGATGAAAGCAAGAAAAAAAATGGAAAGACATTTTATACTAGGACACACTAAAAGCTGCCACCACCACAGCCTTTGATGGTCTTAATGCTGCTGCGATGCTTGCAATGGTGCAGCAGTAGCTGAACTAAGTGAATCGCCTTAGTCCCCCACTTGGCTGGCTGCTGCAAGCACAGATGTGCCTCCTAGTTGTTTGTTGCCCTTGCATTTTGTTACGTTACAATCTTCACAGTGAAAATACAGTGATTTTAGATGCTCAGGGGTTATCAGCTTTGATGCCTGCACCTCCAAGGTTGTGCTCCTCCACCCAGAGGCAGGATGTCATTTAGTGGATGCTGGAAGGGAATCTGCTATCCCCTCAGAGATGCTGTTTCTACCAAGGAGCACCCTCTGTGCTTTCCCACCAAACCATGGCCTGTGCTGTTCAGAGCCCTTTCAGGGTGTTATTTCCATCTCTTTCCTTGACTTCATGGGGCTACTGAGAATCAAAGGATGTATTTCCCCTCCTGTGATCAAAATTAGTGGTGCCCACAGCTTTCATCTGGAAGACGGGAGACTTGCTATGCAATTATTTTTATATAAAGGGCAGAGAAAAAAAAAGATTGATTCTTGATCTATTGTTTTAACAACAGTGAGGCTGTAAGGAAACCAAATTTGCTTTTATTTCTTTTATCTCTTTTGTTTCTAAACTGCTGTGCAAGTTTAACCCTGCATGTGTAGCTCACGGTCATGTGGTCACCATGCACAGTGCCTTGACCTCTGTGACCAGGGGTGCAGTAGTGGCAAATCCTCTAGCCTGAAAGCTGGAGGCTGCACCTTGCTCACCTCTTTGCAGACTTAAGACTAGACGCTTTGACATCCTGTGGTATCTCCTTGGGGTGCTCAGATATGAACAGGCTGGGACATGACCTTGTCCTCAGCTTCCCTATCTGTGTCCCTAGAGAGTTGGTGCTTCCTTGCTGTCGGTCAGCAGAGCTGCTACAAGTGGGTGCTAAAGGCTCCCTGGGAGGACCGTGGATCAGCAAAGGCCCATGCTGTGGTGGAGACAGGAAAAGTGAAGGTGAAGACACTCTTGTCTAGCATCAGCTGCCGCTCCCAGAACAAGCCCCAGGAGGTACATTTTCAGGCACCACTGGGAACAGATAAGCACACGCGGTTCCTATTCCAAGTGACTTAGAGCTTGATACAGTTAACTGAAGAGCAGGCACAGAGCCAGGCAGGAAATGAGCTCACTCTGTCTCACACGACAGCAAAAAGAGAGGGGAGCTGACCACAGCCTCATGACTTGCTTCCTTGGTGACAGTTTACTGTGGCTTTGCTTGAAAATTGCAGTGTATGACCAGGAGGTGGCCTCTGTCACAAGCATATGGGATTTTTGGAGTCACAAGTGGAAAGGGCTGCTGTGGCTGGTACTGCTGAGCTGGCGCTTCAGCAGAGTTTTGTCCTTGTCCCACTGCATCTCAGGAGACTTTGACCAGGTGGCCATGTGCTGCTTTGGTGACATTGCCCCAGAGCAGGGCTAGCTGACAGCGGGGGGAGTCAGGCACAAACTGGAAGTGGCGTACCAGATGCAGAGTGGTCACGTCACAGGCTGTGATCTCAGTTCTCCTCAGTTGTGCCACGTGTGTAGGAGTCCTGCAGATGCATACCCAGAAATGAGTTGCAGGAATTAGTCTCACAAGGAAGTGACTGCAGCAGAGCACAGCTCTTGTTCAGGTTTGATTTCCACCTCCTGATCTGCGTGCACATATGTATATCCCCTCCTTCTCCAAGGAATTAGTGTACTATCATCCATTAAAGTGCTTTAGCAGCAGGCTAGGTAATATTAGTTATTAATACTAGTCATAACAGTCAAGTAGAAGCAAACATAATTAGATTTACATTATTTCTTTTTTTTCCTCTGGGAAAGGCTATTTAAGGGCTTGTTTTACATAGAGACAACACCAACAATCCTACACCTCTTTCTTCAAAATACCGATGTCCTCATAGCAGAACCACATCCCAGCTTATAAAATTAAATATTTATTAAAAATCAATGGAATATTTAGCAATAAAAATATATAATAATAATAAATAATAGCTATTTTATAATGTATAACTAATGACTATTTACAAAAAACTAAATATTCACTCATTTGGGATGGTTTCACTTTGTTTACTAAGGAATTAGCTTAGAATTCAGCTTCAAAATAGGAACTACAGGTTTTTAAGAAGCCTGGCAACTGTAATAATTACAAAAAGAGGCATTTTATTAATTTATATTGATGTATAGATATATTTTATATATAATATATACTTCTGCTTGTTTCTGTGTATATATATATATACATGCATATATCAAAGAGAAAAATGGGCATTTTGCTTAAAATGTGGTGCAGGTGGCTGCAGATAAGCAGAAACTAAAACTTTCTTTTAAACTTCAGGTCAACCTGCAATCAAAGCCCCCCAGGAGGGAACACTGGTCTTGCTGTTTAGCCAGTGTGCAGGTTTGGAGTCAGCTGCTTCACCAGCTGGCTGGCTGTGCTGAGCCCTGCAGAACAGGGACCTGGGGTGGGGAAACAGGCTCTGCTGTGGCTCTTGCCTTTTGTGTTAAATAATCCAGATTTTACTGGGCTGAAAGGGAAAAAGTGACTGTGATTGCTTCTGGCAAGGCAGGCAGGGCCCCGAGTTAGGGGTGAGCTGGCTCTGCTTATTTTCATTGACTATATAATACAAAACAATAGCATATTAACCCATGGATCTGTATTTGTGCTAGGCCTGAGCTCGTAGATGCTCTTGTAGAAGCATGACCAGGTTCCTGGATTGCTTTGCTGAGAAGAGCCAGGAGAAAGCCCTAGCGAGTACCTTAGCACACTGAGGGCAAACCTGCTGCTACATCCTTAAAAGCATGCGGTTGGCCCATGGGAATGCTTCACTGAAGGAAGCTTAAGTACCTTAAAATTTTGGAGGTTTTTTTGTTTTTTAAAGGAAGAAATAAGCAAAACCTGCACAAATTCAGAGCTATTAAGCATGGGCAGAGCCCCTTGGCAGCCACACCTTGTACATCCTGCTGCTGCCCCACCATCTGCCCATCCACAGGCCAGATACCATCCACCAGGTTAGCTCTGATTTAGCTCCACATTTCCTCAGTACTTCACTCTGCATCTTTCAAAGAAAATACATGTTTAACTCTCATTAGTGCAGAGAAGTTAGAAGATTTGAATTATGTTGTGTAAATATTTGAAACATAAAAGGATTAAAGAATAATTGATAGGCAGCCAGAGAACGTAACATGATTTTTTAAAAAGTAGGCAATTATGTAATTGACTTACAGTGCAGGAATAATCTGAAGGGACGTAAGAGGATTCAGAAAAGGCTAAAAACCCAACGCTTTCTGTGTTTTGGAAACCAATACAGTTTTGCCATCTAGCAGGTTTCCTTCAGCTCTTTTGCACCACAGGTGCTCTCTTCTTCCTCCTAAAGTGTAGCTGTTTCTGACCTCTTCTCTTTGATAAGCAGGTTGTTGTAGAAAGGGGCCACTTTGAGCAGGACCTCAGAGGTGCTCAGGGCACCTCAGGCTGTTGCTGGTGAGGCAAGCAGCTTATCTGCCCTCCCATCACCTCCTCTGCCCCCCCTGCTCCCTCTAGGAACCACATAAACATTTAACTAAGTTAATACCAGGTGGGTTGTATTTTTGATCCAGACTGAATTTATGCTGTTCTCAGGCAGATATTGAATCATTTAGCATTAATAAGGACAAGGATAGTCCTGTACAGTACAAAGATTAATTTGTTTCTATACAGTTTTATGACCAAATGTAAAATATACATACGCATTTAGAGAAATAATAATTTTTCCAAGTTTGTCAATACCTTTCAAAATATAGTGAGACAACTATATTCAAAATGTGAAATACTCTTCAATCTGCAATTTCAGTAAAATCTGCTATTCCAGTTATTAGCCTTGCACAAATTGGCCTGAGATATAATTAAAATGCCTCAGAGCAGTAGCCTGCACAGAGCCCATTTTATTCCAACCTAAACTATCCACCCAGGGAACCAACAGAGGAACAAGTTATTTGGTTACAGCAGCTATGACTGCACCACTCAATTTCCCTACACAGACCAACCAACCTTTGTTGTATCCGACCCTGAATACCTCACCACACACATTTTTTGAGTATTTCTGTGTACTAAAAGCCCTTCAAGACCTCCAAACTCTCAAACTACGCATCACCAACTAGAAAGGAAATTGTTTTAAACTTCCAGCTCCCCACTGCCACCTTCAGCAACAAAACTGAAATATATTACGTGGATGTACTACTCCAGCCAGTCAAGTTTTCTGCTTTCATAGCTAGATCCATCCCCAGAGCAGTATGCTTTCACACTTCTTTCTGTATAAACAGCACCAACATTGCAGGAAAGTGGGGAAAGAGTTAAGGACAGCTGTGAAAGTTGCTTAAAAGAAATAAGCAGTCAGAAGACAAATACAGTTCTCAACTATGAACATTTATTAGAAGTTTGATCAAAGTAGTTTTATTCCCAAGTTTTGTTTACAAAAGTCTAACAATTTTCCCAGGTAGTGAAAGATTAATGAAAGAACTGAAATGGGATTACATTAGTGCATAGAAAGCAAATCTGGTCTATAAAAGTCAAAATTAAAAAAAAAGAGAACGTGTAAAATTTTAGGTTTTTAATACATGAAAGCAATTGCTAGTATGGCACAAAAGTGTTCTTACTGCACACAACGTGAAGTTGTTAGATGCAATACTGACTGAACTCTAGGCTTAAGGTTTTTTAACTCCTATACAGGCAGAACCACTCCCTCTGCCCCAAGCTACACAGCTGACTCTCACCCCTGCTCATTGTCGGCCATTTCACCATGAACCACCCTTCCAGCAGCTTTTGCAGTTGCTCTGATCCGTGCACAGCTGACTAGAAGTGAGGGGTGCCTCTTGCAACAGCAGCACTGTGCCATCTCCCTTCTGCTGCTTGGGATCAAGCGCGGGTGCACCATCACACCTCATTTTGCCCTAAGGATTTGAATCAGTTGCCTATTACAAGATAATTTGCAAACTACCATGGAGCAGACACCCAGCTGTAGACAACACTGTGCAACGTGCAGAGGCAGGGGTGCATATCCACCACTGCAGACAGGGTGTTGTGTATCCAGGGCACAGTGGCCAAACCAAACATCCTGCACCTACAAAGGAATGCGTAAGAAATCTAACACATACAGAGCTGCACTGTGAAGGCAGCTTGTGCCAAAGCCGCTTTGCTTTTCAACCAAATTAGAACTTTGCTCAACCAGTTTGACCAAAGTCTCTTGGAAAAAAGTCAGCGGTTTAACTGAAAAGCATGCAAAGATCTGGCCAGATACTTTAAGCTTCGTTATGGCAACATTATGCCTGCCTCCAGATTGAAGCTATGTTGCTTTGGGGACACTAAAACCTCCAGAAGCAGCATTTAAGCAGCACAGTAAGCGTCCTTTGCTGGATTCCACAGCCCTCCTGTGCTATGAAGCCCTCTAGCCCTTGCTTCCACTGTATTTGGCACATATTATGTACCTTCCAATATGGCGTATAATGCTCCAAGGCTTTGCTGTAGTTTAAAGACACAGAAGGTGAGCAGAAAAAGAGAAAATAACCAACCAGAGCAAACAGAACATAAGTAACAGTTCAGGTTCACCCAAGCAGTAGATACAAATTCCTGCAGAGCAAGCACACAGCCAGAGAAGGAAAGGAAAACAACTGAGAGAATACAGCCCTTACAGGCAGAACAAACATACTGGTGTCATGGAACAATAGTCCCTCAAAGGTAGTGAATTCTTTTTGACCTTATGTGGGGATGCTGTGGGGAAATCGTGTGAAAGGTTAGTAAAACAGCTGTGTCATTACGCAAAGTCAGGTCTGATTATCCATTAACTGCTTGTCTCCATTTACCAATTCAAAGCAAGACTTCCATGCTGGAATCCCCAATTATTACAGCTGGTATGTTTTATAGCCCAAAATGTTTCACTTGGGATTATTTATCTAGTGATTAATAGTAATCTTTTGGACTAGGTATCAAAGTCCACTTTGACAGGTACACTGTCACACCATGTTTGGTGCAGGCTACAATGGTGGATCACTCAGACTGTACCATAGTGTAATTCTAAACAGAAGTTTAATTTTGAAATTTGGCTATTGAATGTCTTACTATATATTAGAAAACATTTATGTAAAAAGTGTTTGATCTTGAAAAAGCTACACAACAATTCACCAGTTCCCCAGAAAAGTTTCTGCTTGCAATTAGAAAAATCCATGTACAAAACTTATGGGCCCAACACCGGATTCTTTGTTCATGCCTTTTTAACCTTAAATGTGTTTTTGTTCACACTATTTCTTCTTCCCAATATAAAGTCTCACTTTACTTAATGCATCACAGAATGCACCAAAATACTGTAGCTGTAGTCAGGTATTTGTGCTATCCAATCTAAAAATCAGTCACAAAGCAAGCACCAGAGAAGTATTTTTTAAGGCTTAGACCAGTTAAAAATAGTAAACCTGGAGCTGAATTTTACTCTGCTCTTCAGAAACAGAGAATTTGAGTATTTGCTTTGCAACTTCTGAGCACACTAAAGTAACAATGATCCTTTCTGATCCCACCAAGTCTAGGTATAGGTTTTGCCATAAACTTATTATTAACCCAAAGAACACAGAGACATAGCATTGAACTTCTGTTTTAATGGTCTCAAATTCTGTGACAGATTTTTGGTCTCAAGTTTCCATTTTAAAAAATTTATCGATTTTAAAGACTAATAACTTAAACTGCCACGAAACAAATGGTCCACAAACATTCCTTTCCTTCTGAAGCTTTTACGATGCATTGTAATCATTAACCAGTCTTTCACTATTAAACTTAAATGGCCAATTGAGACAAACAGTTCTGAGACCGTTCTTCCACCACTGATTAAGACTGAGGTGGCAGCTGCTGTACAGAATTTTCATTTAGCCTTCTGGGCCTTCTGGGCAGACTTTGTGACCTTGCCAGCTCCTCCAGCCTTCTTGTCAACTGCCTTGATGACACCAACAGCGACCGTCTGCCTCATGTCGCGCACGGCAAAACGACCTGAAAACAAAAACATGTTTTATGACTTTTGTCTAGAGCTACATAAATCCCAGGGGAAATTCCACAGCAGTCAATATGCAGCTTGGGTAAGTGGGCAAATGCTGCTCTGGGATCAGACTGGGGGACAGAGACATCACCCTCTGCAGCGTATCTCTGTAGCACTGATGTTTTAGTTCCACTTTGAAGTTTCAAGTCAAAGCTTTTAACAGCATTTCACAAAACACAGTGCATCCCAATACTTGAAATCAAGGAGTGTCTTTTCTAGAGATCAGTATTAACCCACTTTAGGAGATGCCTTACCAAGAGGAGGATAATCAGAGAAGCTCTCAACACACATGGGTTTGCCAGGGATCATATCAACGATAGCAGCATCTCCAGACTTCAGGAACTTGGGGCCATCCTCCAGCTTCTTGCCAGAACGACGATCAATCTTCTCTTTGAGCTCAGCAAATTTGCACGCAATGTGAGCAGTATGGCAATCCAGCACAGGGGCATAGCCAGCGCTAATTTGGCCAGGGTGGTTCAGGATAATGACCTAGGAAACCAAGGAATACAAGTTAGCATCAGGATAATTTTGAACACTGATATGTCTTACAAAGCCAAGGAATTAGTAAGACTTGCTCCAAGCAAACACATCTCAGAATAGAAGCCTGTGTCACTTTATAGCTTAGCCTATAAGTGAAGAAGAAACTAGACTCTCATTTCAGAATACAAAGCTACATTTCAAACATCCTCAAACAGCTGCAAAAATTACCTGTGCGGTGAAGCCAGCAGCTTCCATTGGAGGATCATTCTTGCTGTCACCAGCAACGTTGCCACGGCGAACATCTTTCACAGACACGTTCTTAACATTGAAGCCAACGTTATCACCAGGCAGAGCTTCACTCAGGGCTTCATGGTGCATCTCAACAGATTTCACCTCAGTTGTTACGTTGACAGGGGCAAATGTAACCACCATGCCTGGCTTCAGAACACCAGTTTCCACACGGCCAACTGGTACAGTACCAATGCCTGCGAAAGACAAGCAATGTCAGTAAGAATATATGCCCTTATGAGAAAAAAAAACTTGATACAAATAAAAACCAGCTCTTGGGCAAATGCCTGCATTTCTGGACCATACATCAGCTCCTGTGGCAAGTGGGCAGCATTACAGAGAACACATACCGCCGATTTTGTAGACATCCTGAAGAGGCAGACGCAGAGGTTTGTCAGTTGGACGAGTTGGTGGCAGGATACAGTCCAAGGCTTCAAGGAGGGTGGTTCCGCTGGCACTGCCGTCCTTTCGGGTAATCTTCCAGCCCTTGAACCAGGGCATCTGTAACAAGAAGTGCAGGTATAAACTGATTGCCAAATTAATGGCACAAGATTGAAGACTAAGTGGTGTATCTTTGCAACAGAGTTAGATATTGAGAGAATGCTAATTAAGTATTTTTATAGTCTTAGGATTTAATTTTGGACCTTGTCACTTCCAAACGTAATCACTAAAAAGCATATGCATTTTATAATTCCATAATTTATCTCAATAATCCCCCTGGATTCACATTTTAAAAGAAACAAATGTCAAACCTACATTAGAGCTAGGCTCCAACATGTTGTCGCCGTTCCAACCAGAAATTGGCACAAAAGCTACAGTGTCTGGGTTGTAGCCAATTTTCTTGATGTAAGTGCTGACTTCTTTGACAATCTCTTCATATCTCTTCTGGCTGTAAGGTGGCTCAGTGGAATCCATCTTGTTGACACCAACAATCAGCTGTTTTACACCCAGGGTGTAGGCCAGAAGAGCATGCTCACGGGTCTGCCCGTTCTTTGAAATACCAGCCTCAAATTCACCAACACCAGCAGCAACAATCAAGACAGCACAATCAGCCTTTGAAGAGAAAAACCACAAAATCAAAACGTTAATTTCAGTGCTTGCACATTTGTCAACATAGTACAGGACCACCCCTAACCAATTAAGGAACAACCTTCCTGAATACCCCAAATCCTTGGTTTTATTTACATACCTGAGAAGTTCCAGTAATCATGTTCTTAATGAAGTCTCTGTGTCCAGGAGCATCAATGATGGTGACGTAGTATTTGCTTGTTTCGAATTTCCAAAGGGAAATATCAATAGTAATACCACGCTCACGTTCAGCCTTCAGCTTGTCCAAAACCCAGGCATATTTGAAGGAACCTTTGCCCATCTGTGGTCAGAAGAAAACCCAGTTTACTTTCCCTGCCCCTTTTTCTTGTTTTTTTAAAAATAAGTTACTTATCTGCATTTACTTCATAATGATCACATGCTGGCTAAACAGCAAAATCTAAGAATAGTAAGTGACTCAATACTGGAGAATACTGCTGCTCATGAAACAAGCAACAAGATCCTCTTGGCACTATTAGTGAGAGATGCCAACTGTTTTCTGTTTATTGAACCTGTTGCCACTTTAGTCCCACTGACAGCTTGTTAATTGTGCTAATGCATCTTTATGATAGAGATCCTGAGCGGAGTTCTACTATCAAGTGTCCTTTACAAATTTCTCTAATGCAATCCTTGTGATAATTTAACATATTAAGTGCTACTCCACCCAACATCTGCCAGATTTTTGTTCTATAACTTTCTTATTAAGATCTATGCTGTTATTACACCAAGGACTTAATCAGTGAAACTTCCTGATTTTCAAACTAAACCTTAGCAGAACAACTCCTTTTAATTCCATTCTTCACTACTGTATGCACAGACTGAACTGGGCAACTCCACTTAACTTACAGTTCTGGACATAATTATCCAGATGTAGCTTGAGACCACCTTTCCCTTTCCTTGGTCTACACTCCACAACTGTAGTTTCTCAAACTAACACAATGGAGGATTGAACACTTGTTCAACCTCAGGGACAACTGCAACCCAGCTGCCGCCCTGTGGCCACGCAACACTGAGCCACTTGTTCAGCTACTAGTGCAGCCGCAGCCAAACTGCCTCCTCGTGGCCACCAAACACTTTGCAACTTTGAGTCTCTCCAATCATTCCTGCACCCCAAAACTTTGCTGGGTGCCAGCCCCACAGGTCCACGCACCTCAGCTGCTTCCTTCTCGAACTTCTCGATGGTTCTCTTGTCGATGCCCCCACATTTGTAGATGAGGTGACCAGTGGTGGTAGACTTGCCAGAATCGACGTGGCCGATGACAACGATGTTGATGTGGGTCTTCTCCTTTCCCATTTCGGATGTAGTTTAGTTCTTTCTTTCGGCAAAAGAGAATTGACACCTGAAAGTTCAGCAGAAAAAAGCTGGTTACAGTTCGGTCCCAAGGGGCAGCGATAGAAGCGCCACATGCGGGGCGCCCCGACACGGCCAAGCCAGAATGGCGGCCCCCCCCCCCCCCCCCCCGGGGGGGGGGGGGGGGGTTGTTGGGGGGGGGNGTGGCGCTGGCGGCGGGCGGGGAAGTCGAGCGGCCATTTTTTCACTCGTGCCCCGGCCTGCCGCCCTCCGACGGTCCCCGCACCAACCCGCGCGGTCCGGGCCCACCACCCGCGGGGCACAGCGGGAGATGCCGCGCGCCTCTCGCCCCA
>VYXB01003378.1:0-48874 GCA_013397135.1 Pachyramphus minor | reverse complement strand
CGCCCCTTATATACCTTGAGCGGGGGCGGGGCCTGGGGACACGTCACCGCTCCCGGCGGCCCCGCGGCCCCGCCCGGGCACGGAGTGTCCCCGCCCCCGCAGCCCTGTGGGGCTCTGCGGGACCGGCCCGCCTCTTCCTGCGGGGTATCCGCCGCCTGCTCGCCTGGCCCTTACAGGACCCCCGGCTCGGCGGGGAGCGTGGCCGGGGCCGCGGCGCACCGAGGGGCTACGGCGAGAGAGGGAGCCGTGTCCCCTCCCGCGCGGGGATGGCGGGCGGGCGGGAGCGGCCGCCGGGTCCGGGAGAAGCGGGGCAGCACCGACCGGCCCCGGCCCCCCTGCAGGGCCCAGTGGCGCGGCGGGCCCGGGCACCGGAGGGAACGTCAGACCTGGCGTCATGGCTGGTCTGGGGGGGTGGCGCGGTGGCTGAGGGAAGTCCCCGGGGAACAGCTCCAGGCGAATTCACTGTGCCCCTCAGTAGGGACAGAAGGGAATGCAATCAGCGAGATTAGAAACGTTCAGTGAGTTACCCTGACAGGCAAGGAACATGTCGGCTAAACATCACGGCATGCGAGACCCCCCACCCTTACGTTGTAGGTTTCTCAGAAAGAGGTGGGGAAGGAGGGGGAGAGCAGGAATTTCAGGAAGCTTATTACACCAGTATAAGAAAACAACGTTTGGCTTACCAAAAAAAAAAGAAAAACAAGCTTTTTCTGTCTTTGTTATATCATTAGAGAACAAAAGTTGATTCGGCTCAGAAAACTTTGGCACAAAAATACTAAATCAAAGCAGACGCACCTCCACCAACGATGCATCTGAAGTGAAAATGTGTTAATCACAATTAATAAGCATTCAGGATATGGGGCTTCTGTGCAAGAAACCCAGATTGCGAGAATTGCCCCTATACTATATTTTCTCATTACAAAACTGTCAGCCATAGCAAATTGTTTTTAAATTCAGGGCAATGAGGAGTCACAAAACAGATTACAACATCAGAAATAAAGGCTCTTACAATTGCAGTGTTCTCCGGTCTTCTTGCTCCAAACTGATGTAAGAAAATCTATTAAATATTCAACATCTCCTATACCTGTTCAAGACAAATTAGGCTGAGAAGCTGAACTATCTCTGTTTTATTATTTTTCAACTATCTGCAAATGATACAAAGCTATACAGTCGATTTTCTTACTCAGCTACATTATATGCCTGTCAGCAAGAGTTACTTACCTATAGACAACTATAATCCTATTCGTTTGTTCGTATGTGCTTCAGGTTGCAGTTGTAAAGCATAGAAATAGGTTCTTCTTCAAAAACAAACAAAAAAACCCAACATAACTAATAATAAAAAAAACACCTCCTGCATCTACACATCTACACTTTCACTTGACTCAAACTTTCTTTAGCTGAGATAAACCCAGCATCAAATTCACTAGTGAGCTGTAAACTCGGTATTACATGGTTTGATATGGAATTGAAATGTTTCCCTGATGTCTTGTATTTTTCCACATGAAAAGTAAAAATGGTGCATTATTTTAAAAAAAAATAAATTTTGAAAGATGTCACTAGAGAAGAAGCTGAGTTTAGAACACATCTTTTACACAAATAACCAGTTTCAGGGTAAACCTGCAAAAAGGTTCAGATATTAAACAATTTTTACAATTGGAAAAACACTGATTTTTACAAATAGATTAAAGTAATCAAGTTCTTCTTATCCCTTCCTATGGTTTTAGGTAGGGAGTGGTGGGGGTGGAGGGGAGATAGAGATGGTTCAGCTTTCCTGAAAACTAACCTTTAGGGCCAGTTATTAGTAAAGACATTGCATATGAAGACACAGTAACAGGGAGTTGAATCACTGTCTGGAAATGGAAATGCATTATTGTAAAGTGATTTAGTAGCTCAGGTTGAAGACCAAAGGGTAATATTTGGTAAGAAAGCTAAGCAGCACTTTTTGGGTCTCCCGCAAAGCAAAGACTGTTTGTAAACACAGCTAAAAAGCTTTATTCTTCAGGATGGTTTGAAGCTAGCTTCTAAAATGTGTATTTCAGTGGGGAGTGTTTTTAATGGACTGATCTGTCAAAGAATCCATTCTCATAAAAAGGTAGTTTTAACACTTCCCAAATGTAGTCAATTATTTGTTTTACACCAAGGAGAGAAGAAAGTTACTAATTAGAAGTTACTAATTTCTTATATGGTCCATACTCAACCACACATTTCTTTTTTTAAGAGAGTATTTTTTCAGAAGACTATTTCATAACTAAAGGTTTTTGAACCAGGTATTTCTTAAGAGAGCAATTTTTGTGGTATGTACATAGCTGAAAGCTATGAAAGCTGAATTTGGGGTGCAAATTTTTAACCATGGCCCTAGTTCAAATCTACAGGAGATTTTTCCCCTCCATTTCTTCAACTGAGTTTTTAAAAGAATTTTATTATTTTCTCTTTAATCTCACCAATGCATTTTTTTATTCTCTCAACAACTAGTGTATCTCTCCTTGTCCATTCTACTAGCAGAACATTCCTATTATCAATCTCACAAATATTTATACAGCTGTGGACCTTCAGATATATGAGTAGCCTCACATAATTCAGTGGAAATGCATTCTGAAGAATCCTCTCAGCTAACACAAATAGGCATACCCTGGACTAAATCCTGTATGCAATCAGCCTGTTAAAATTTTAGATTTTATTAATTCGGCAAAAAAAAAATCTCTTTGATACGTAACATTTAGGAAGAAATAGATAAGAGATTTCAAGAAGTCAAAGTCTTTCAGGCTGTGGAACAGTGCTTATTCAATCCAGACTGACTTCAGAAATAGGAGGATTTGTGGGCAAAAACTACTCATTCTCCTTTAATCACTGGTGAGCATATGCTAAATTGAAATATCTGATCCCCGCATGTGTCTCCAGTGTAAGAGCACATAGTACCTATACAGCAGCCACTATTTTTAAAGGGTTTTGAATCTCAGATCAAATTATATTAATATGAAAGTTATGCTGTCAGTATACCTAAGCCAAATATCATAGCTTTAAAACATAAATGTTACCTGGATTTTGAGATCACAGTAGCTACTGCAGCATTGCTTTCATTTTAGCATGTGGCTCCAGTGCATACAGAATGTGCTATAAGCTTAGAACATAGTCACAGCCAGTGAAATCATGCTAGGAAATAAAAGGTGCTCACTGAGCACCTCTGAAGAATTTAACTCTCTACCATATCTATGTGGGAATGGCATCTTTTTTGGTCAGACTCCTGCAGGAAGATGAAGGTAACTAGTGCTAATACAACAGTTTTAACTGCATGACCAAGGTCATTCAGCAGTGTAAGCAAACAGACTTTATAAGCACAAGACTTCAAACACAGATTTGATAAATACAGTTAAATCAGCCTCACTGTATATGAAAGAGGCACTAAAATTTCTTGAGGGCACTTTCAGAAAGTACAATGGAAAAGCAGTCCAAAGTTACCAATAAGTAATTAGTGATTAGCAAAACCAGATTCTGGTACACAGCATCATTTTGTAATACAATTAGCCTTATACTTATTGTGAAATGCTTTCTATTTCCTACATTACAATTATCATGGCATGTACATTTGTCCAAAGTTCAACATAAACTATAGCTTGATCACACAGCTTTACTTCCATGTAAAAGTGTTCTTTATTGCATTGATTACTAACAGAAATACAAAGGATCTACATTTGTTATGAAATCCTTTTCCCTACATGATCTTAACACTTACTACCAGATTTTACAATCTTCAATTTAATAAATAAAAACTCAATTAATAGAATAATGGCATTATTCATATATGAAGAGAATAGACAGAAAACTCGTTTAAAAAAAATTCAACTGAACAGGGTGAGGTACTTGAAAAAAGCTACTTTTGAAAGTTATTTAGCTCTGTACAAGTAACTGTATTTTTATATAAATGAAATTGCTTGGTAAAAGAAAGAAACAATAGTAAATACACTTTAAGTTACTGTCCTAGCAGACAGCACAAATTAAACCCCTCCATCCTTGGAAGTTTAAGACTTGGACTGAATAAAGTCCTCAATAACCTTGTCTGATCTCATAGCCGACCTTGTTTATAGATTCACAAAAGAAGGTCTTACAGTAGGAGGTATAAGAGCATTGCCTTCAAAACTGTTGAAAGTATGACTGGGATGAACAAGCAGTTACAATTTCAGAGTCTTCTGAATAACTTAACACGAGCCTCTTAAAACATCACTGTTTCCCCTAAGACAAGTTTCCTCTGGGAAGCACTGCTGTTCCAGTTACAACATTTACAATAGGTGAAGGAGTAATGCTTAAAGGATAGCCTGCTTTTTAAAAAAATCCTTTGGACAATCTTTTCAAACCACATTTATCCACAGCACGAGAAAGCTCATTTATATGGAGTGTTTAATACAAGTTGTGATACTGAAGGTTTAGTATCAGACAAAGTGAGTATACTGCAATGCAACCAGAACTAACAGCTGTATTTAAACCAATGTTCTGTTCTCTGGATGTCTGCATTTGTGAGCTAGAAAATGAAAGTATCTGATTTGGAGCAGAAATATCGTAAGCAGGAAAAAAAACCTCACAGGTAGCTGCCTCAAAAAGAGTGTTTGGGAACTGAACAGTAATGGGAAGATACGTAGACAGCTAGAGGACTTCAGATCCAAAAAGAATTCATCTGTTTAAACAAGAAGTGACCCTTCACTTGCAGACATCTGATAAAACTTCATAAATTTCATTACTGCTAGGCTAATTTACACCAGCTGGTGACCTGGCTCCAGGCAAAAAGAATTACTAGACACTAATGCAGAATAAAGATGAAGGGCTGATGAAGTAACCACCATTATGGAGAAACAATATAATTTGTTAAACTGTTCTGTGGTTTAGCATTAAGTGTTTTCCAACAGCAAACAGACTATGGCACTTGCTCCTCTTCCCCAAATGGGATCATATTTTTACTATATCCCACTACCTTCTGGACATCCTAAATGAATGGTAAGCTCTTCTAGGAGTTCAAATTAACAAATACCCTAAATGGGAGCACTGTGTGTACATATATGTATATAAGAAAGTGTCAGTTATTGAGCTGAAATCCACTGAGTGAAGACAGTTTGGTTCTTGTTCTCAATTTATCATGAACCTCCAAAATTCCATTTCTGGTCTCTTCTGCTAAAAATCAATTTGCCAAAAGCAATGTATTCATCCTTTTGTGCTGATAAGCCTGTGACAAACCTTTTAAATGGGACCTCAACTCCTTACCCACTGACCATACCGAGCCCTCAGAGCAACTGAGCTATGCTCTGATAACTTTGTTTAATGTTCACTCATCAGGTTAATTTTGCTGCCTCGCACTATAGTAGGTTTGGAGCTGGCTTGTGCACTTGGCAAAAAACCTGTAAATCCTCATTCTCACCTTGCAGACCTTTTGTATTCCTGCCTTTCTGCCTCTCCATGTAAAGATAAGTTGTCAAGGAAGGAGACAGTTTATAAATAGATTCCTAGAAGGGGTTTATATGAATCAAAAAACTCTGAAATGCAGCTTATGGCTGCAAGGGAGAGAAACATAATAAAGGTCACTTTGGTACAGACTGCAAAAGTATGCTACACATTGGAGACAGTGGACAGATGGGTCAAAGGAGAAAAAAGGGCAGTGCCTGAGACTTGGGCTGGTAAGGATGGTGCAGGTACCTCCAGCTGTGTTACTGTTCACTCTCCCATCTTGACATTACTGTGGTTTTGAGTCTTGGCATCACTCAGGCCATAGGATCAGTTTCCACTGCAATCACATGTACATCTTTCTTGCTACGTGGTAACCGCAGTAACCAGAAGTGGTGCAAGTCAAGTAATTTAAAAGCCTTGCTCAGATTTAGTTAATATAGCATATGCTTCACATTTATTCAGTGAATTTAGATTTGAGACGATTAAAGTTTGGAAAGGTTTCAGAGAAGAACTATGGGAATAAATTCAGATCTGGAAAAGTACTCACATTTGACCTGTTCAATCTGTACTGAGTTTACTGAAAGCCAGTTTGGCTTACTCTCCAGGATTCCACAAGACAGAAAATTCTGTAAAGGAAGAATCACAAGTCTGAGCACAAAGACACAAAGAAGATTCAAGCTTGTTGGTAGTTAAGGTAGAAATAGAAACTGCTTATTTGTAAATGTCAATGAAAGCGGTAGCAGCTTGCTTAAAACAGTAAGCCAATAGATGAAGAAATGATTAATATTTAATTATGTCAGTAAAAAAAACCCCAAACACAATAAAGGATCAAGAACTTGATTTGGGGGGAGAGAGAAGGAACAGGAGGGGCCACTTATTTAAAATGATACCTATATTTTTAGTTAGCTGACTCTTAATACAGTCACTGATACATTTGGCCAGATGAAGCTATCTCTGAACCACTACTGATTATCATGGAAAGCTATGGAATAGGAAGGTTCCAGAAATCTAGAAAATAGAAAAAAAAAAATCAGGAAAGAAATAAAAAAATAAAGCAAAAGCATCAAAAGAGAAAAAGCATGTTGGTCTAATTGCAATTCCTGGAAAAATATATTGGAACAAATGGACTATTTTTAGAAGATAATAGGTTGATAAGTAACAGAGCCAGACTTGCTAAGAGCAGATTGCATCAAAATGATCTTGTCTACTGTGACAGGTTTAACAGGCTCAGGGAGGGTGAAATGTGGATATCATTTAACTTATAGGAAGATATGATGCTTCTTACAGGCAATTTGCATAAGTAAGCTCAGCAAACTTTGGACAAAATAATGGATGAGCAGGAGACCAGGTGACGATGACATGGGCTCAAAGTAATTGCTAATATCACTATGAAAACTTGTATCAAATAATTTTCTGTGGACACAGACATTATTCCATCAATTATTCCACATATACAATTATAAATACACACAAATGGTAATTTTAAATTGCCTACTTGGGGGAAAAGGGGCAGGGAACACCTCTGACAACTTCAGAGGTCAAGAAGAGAAGCCAGAGTAGTGTAGGCAAGTAAAGAAAAAAAGGTCTAAAATAATTAGGAACCAAATTAAGGTTAATATTTGTCCTTTGTAAGGTACAGTACACTGCACAAACACAGGAAAATAGCAGCTACCTAGCAGTCCAGTATAAAAGGACCTGGGGTTAGAGTGAATCACAAACTGAACATGAGTCAACACTGGCATACTCTTGTGAAAAAAGCAAACATACAGAGGTGTATAAACAGAAGTGCTGTGAGACATGTAAAATAAACCTTTCACTTTACTTAGTACTCATTAAGGCCTCTCCTGGGATACTTTGTCCATCCTTTGTCCATCTCGGGAAACACACTTCAAGATGATACCTAGAGGCAAAAACAGTGGAACAGATTCTGTGGCCAGCTGGTGGAACCTCCATCATTACCCAACTTCTTACATGCACCTAAATAACTAATAAGAATGGTTCACTTATAACTAGTACTTACTTCTCTATACATACCCAGAAGTCTCTTCAAGCCTTAATTTCCATAGGTTTACATTACTTAGAAGATCTGTGTGATCACAAATTAATTTCTTATACCATAATTCCATGTTGTTTATCTTGGTATGGAGGCATCTCCACAACTTTAATGTGTTTGTGTCAGCTGAAGGTCAATCTTTTTAGTTACAGTAGTCACATCTGAATGGAAATTCACAACTATTTCAACCAGTAATCATGCATCTTGCTGTGTAAATTCCTTCTTCCACACTACATGATCAAAAACAATTTACTGAAAATCAAAAAGCTGGTCTAATATAACTAAGAAAGAGATGTGGAAGGAAATGGAATAGTCACTCCTAAACTCTTAACCAAGAAAGACTCAGGCTAAAAATGAAAAATGGGAGAAGAAATTTTATACCACAAACTCATCCACTGCATTTGGCATGTTATGTTAGAGCTGTTAGGAATTGAGTACATTCCTGGCATGATGTTATAAAGCATTCATTCTGTGCTACTTTCTTATCAAAATGAAATGGTGGAAAACATGTTTGTTTTCTCCAGCAGTTTCTAAACAACTTCTAGAAGAATGCTAAAAAGCAGTGCACATGACTTTCCCACGGGCAGTGATACCACGACAGGAGCTAAGTGGTATTCCGGGGGAGGTCAGTCCCTATGCGCTGCTACTCCTCATATTCCCTTCAGCAACAAGGCTCGTGAGAAACAACAGTTGTGGTTTTGCAAGGCAATCCACAGAGGAACGGCATTTTGGGGGTTAAAATCTTGTACCACAGGTTGTATAAAGTAGACTTCGGCCTCTTTAAACCCGGAGCAGGTGTTGAGTCAGCTCTTTGCACTTAGGCCAAATCTCAGAAGACAGGGAGCCACAGTTGACACGACACCCTGTCTGGCCACCACGATGGAGGACACCCAAGAGGAGGGCAGATGAAGGGAATAGGAACTGTAAAAGAGAGATGCCTGAGCTGTGGCTATCCCCACAGCCCACAATAAAAGTAAGATATGAAAAAAGACAGTACGGGCTAGAAAAAGATTGCAAAATGATTCACACCGGCGAATCATGTGTTACTGTCCTCTGCTGCCTGAAACAGGAACTCTCCTACGCTCAGCAGGAGACAGCCTGTGCTACTGAAACTGTGAATAGCACTCAGGGATCCCCTTTGTGCAAAGCAGGAAGAGCTACAAGGTCTATCTTAGTTACCGGGCAGACTCCATGGCACAGTCTGTGCAATTCCTAAGGCGACCTGAAGTGAAAAGCACACTCTGAATTTTAAATTCTGCATGCTGTTTTTGATTTAGCACAGAGAATATTAAATCACCCCCAGCTGTTTTATGTACATACACTGTCATTCACCATAAAATACCTAATTGTGTGTACACACTACATACAGGTATGAATACGGTAATAATAAAACATGTAGGGGCGCACATAAGCAATGGCTCCCCCACTTCCCCCACATTTGAATGGGGACCCACCATCTAAGGTAGGGGTGCATTTATACGTGTGAGTGAAATGGCAGTTGTAAAAAAGTGCTCTGTCTCTAAATTTAGCTCTGTGGAGTCATTAGAGATGAAGTGCGGTATCGCTATTTATGGGAAATAGTTTATACTTGCTTTGCAAGCTAATGCAGTTCCATTTACCTCACAAAGCTGTGCAGTGAGTCATGAGACCCAGCAACACTCACACGCCCATAAGCACTACGGAAGCAGAAACTCTTATTCACTAGCTTTCCCCCTTTTCTTCTGGGATATTCTTGAAAAACAGCATCTATTAACAACAGTTCAGAAATTACATTTCTCTCAATTAGACAGTGACTGGTGTAGGTAAAACAAAGAATATGAAAAGGAAAGTCTGTTCCACACTAAGCTTTTAATTTCTTCTCTTAAGCTTACATCTGAGTTCAGCAATTTAAAAGGTGTTATTCCATGTCAAAGCTAAACCTATGCAGCTTCAAATACCTTCCAGAAGAATTGCTTTCCTCCTCTAGCAATCCAAAGATTTCCTGCATTGGATCTAGTGATTGTATACTTGAAAGGGGAGTGGGATCATTGAACCTATTCACAGGAAAACCTTTGTTTTGTTTTTGGTTTCTATTCAATCATTCAGATGACCAAATTAACTTCATGGCCACGTGATTCCCTGATTCAAACCACAGGAAGCAAGATATATCATTTAGGTGTCAAGGCTCAGTTACATCATTTTAGCTACAAAGTGAAATTGCACTCTGATTTATTTATCCTCTCGACTAAGCCATTGTAACCATCAAGACAGATCTAGACTGTGTCACATATTACACATATTCCTCAGAAGCACAAACCTACAGTTCATGCTTAAACCTTGTGAAAATACACTTAACTCTTTCAAAATGATTCTGAGTATTTTTCCATGCCAAGTCTATTTTTTCCAGTGCTAATTCTTAAGTATTCATTACTCAGCATAATACACACAAATTAAGAATTATAATTTACAACTTCAGAAGTTTACAACAGTATTGTATTACTTTTCACTATATGCATGACTAGGTAACATCAGACCATCTTAATCATCTTAGTGTGACCCTAATCTTATGATCTCTATAGTCTCTGAATTCTGAACCAGGAATTTTTCTATTGTTGGGGTTTTTTTTTTCCTTATCTTGCCATAAACACGTACTGCTAACAGGAACTGGGTACCATCTCAAAGCATACAGGCAACACCCAGGTCATTGATCTATTAATGGCAATATGCAACAATTATTTCTCATCATGTACTGTTCACTTTCTACTCAATTATTTTAATATGGGGGGGGGAAAGAAAAATAGTTTCCAACACCACATACTTACACTGGATCTTGGTGTTAAGGAAACCTCTCTGTGTGACCCTCCAGGAGCCACTCTGGCACATTCACACCACCTGAGCTAGGACCAAAACCCCTTCCCAGTACACCCCCCACACTTACCCAGGCAGACCAGGTTTCCTTACCTGTTCATCTCCAGGTTTCCCATAGCAGAGTCTCAGATGTCCAGATCCTTGAAATAATTTAATCGTGGTGCAATAGCTAAACAAGAAAATAACAGCTTGAGTTGGTGCCTCTGAGGAGGGACAGTGAACAAATGAAGTCCTGTGCTTTTAAACCCTCACTGTCTGAGCTCAGGAAAGTCTGGGCTCCTGCCATGTCTCTGAGTGTCAGGTCACCTGGCTGGGCCACAGGTCCCCGGGCCCTTTGTTATCAAAGGGTCGGCAGTTCATGGCCTCTTGCCTCGGGCATGGGGTCCCACCATCCAGAACTCCACCTGCAGCTTACACTGCAGCTGCACCCCGAGCTACTGGCACTGAATGTATTCCTCAACACTGGTTAAACTAATATACACACCTTTTAAGCAGTAGTTGTCAACACTCTGTCATCTTAGGTAGCTTTTTAAAAACATATCAACCAAGGATACTTTCCATTTCAGTTTTACAAACCACTCCATTCTTCCCTACTTTCTCTCTTCCTGACAATTATCAAAATTGTATTTTGATATCCAGTGACTGCCTCAAGCACAGTCTAAGGTGGGAGGGGTGGGTGTGGTGGTGGTGAGAAATCACTGCAAAAGAGACAGAACAGCAACTTATTTTTGGATTATAAGACCAACTGCTTCAGGGCTTCTTTAAAATGCAGTATGAAAACAAAACCATGACAATCTTTGCCATGGCTTTGAAATTATGATTTCAGCCAAACCAGCAATTTCTAAACCATTGCCAATGCACGTTCAATGTATCCCAGAATGCCAGCAGTGAAGTGTCTCACATACTTTCTCTCTGACTAGGCTCAGAGAAAAGGAACGCAGACCATGCCTGGAACACGGGCAACACCTGTATCACATGTACCAGAGAGCCTCTCCTACAACCCACAGGATATATATGCATATCAATTTATCCATTTGCAAACATGACCAGAGTATTTGTTTTAAATACAGAAAGTGCAAATTAATTCAAAGTGAAAGAGAAAAGAGAAACCACAAACCTGCGTGAAAAAGCCCAAATCTGTTTCTTGCTATGCAGATTACCAGAGACAGCTGGCATGACATACAGTGCATATCACCCTCCTCTTCCGTTAGTGTAAGTATAGGATGGTTTGAGGTGGTTCTATCCAGCTACTCTCAACAGATCAAAAATCACTCCTGCTGCCATGCAGGCAGCAGTGGAACTGGTTTTCAGGGGTTATTAAGGTAAGCCATGGTGATTAAGCATGATTTATAATCCTGTCGTTCTTACCACATGATAGGCAAGTCTCAGTCCAGAAGTACCTCAGTCCAGAAATTTTTAAAAATATGATCTGTCAGCACCATACTTGAGAGTGTTGGTATACACTTCTCAGTTACCTTCTAATAAGCACGTCAGAGGTTTCAAAATAGACACAAAATTCCCAGTAGATGAATTATAAAGCAGGTCTCATATTACTGCAGCTGGAGCTACAAGTAAAACATGTATCACTGTAATCACATTTTTTCTGGTTAATTTGAGGCATATGTAGTTTCTACTGCAGTGCTACATTTGTTGCCAATGTAAGAGAAACAGCAGTTAAAAAAAATTAAAAAGAGTTAGCACACATACACAAAGTCATGAACCTGAGTCCTTGTCAGACAAGAAAAAGCAAAAAAAGCAAGAGCAGAGAGCACAGCCCTGCATACCAGGAAGTAATTGTTTGTGGTGAAAGTGAGACGAAATGCAGATGTAACATAAAAACAGCCACAGGTGTAGTGATTTTAAGGTTTTCACTTCCATGGCTTGGTGGAATACAGACAGAAGGCTTGGTCACCAGAAACAAATAAAAAAATAACAAAAATAAATTAATCCCTTGGCTCTAGAAGTGATAAACTTAACACTACAGACAACTCATCTGCCCTGAGAATTACTAAGAGTAATAACCACTTGCGGTACACAATACATAAACTTATGTCTTTTAATTTTTTCCTCCTTGTTAAGCAAGACAGCTTAATCCAGTGTACTTATGCATGCATCTTCTCATATTTTATACATTGGTGAATGTTGTTTTAAAAGTGAATAACTGCAATGAGGGGATGTTAGCTATGCATGTACTTAATAGGAAGAATAACATGATTGATTCACATTCTATACCAAACAATAAGAATTTGGATACTATTTTCTTTTTCTGAAAGCAGAATTACACTGCACCAGAAATCAGAATTATAGTTGCCAGTTTGTCATTTAACTGAAATGGGTTAGACTAGCACAGGCTCGGCTTGCATCACACTGATACCCTTTAAAGTCTTTTTAACTTAGCTGATGTATAAAACATGAAGCTGATTTTATTCAGAAAACAGAGACTGTACTGGCCAGAGGCTTTTGCTGGAGGAGGCATTACCCGTGGCTGGAATACCTTGCCCGTGATGCTGCTTCTTATTGTGCCAGTGCCACCTGTTTTTCAGACCCCTAGTTTGTGCCCTCATAAAAATTAGCCAGTGTTTAGCTTTTGGTTCCTCTCCTGTGTTACCTTTTTTCTAGATGTGCAAACCTTCCACAATGGAACCAACTGTATATTTAGTCTGACAAACTACAATATGAGAAATCTGCTCACCTTTGCATCTCAGCTGTCCAGGACTGAAAGCACAAAAACTTGCTAAGCTAACAGTCATAAGCCAATTGCTAACTTTGCTAAAGCTCAGGGGCTGCAGACCCTCATTTGCACTGTACAGAGGCTTTGAAGAGCAGCAAGTTGCTCACAGTACTGGTTCCCACTCCTCAACTGACTCTCTCTCCTTATCTCTTCCAAGTAGCTCTCTTACACTATCCCATCTAAGGAACAAAGGGAATAAAGCATTATAATGCCAAGGTACTTGGGAAGCATCTGAAGTCATTCAGATGGATAGTAAAACTAGTTATTGATATTTCATCATAGCATTAATATATTACTAACCAATATATCTGACTACCTATTTAAGGTAATTCTTCTCTCTGAAGGACTCAAGCAGGTCTACTGAAACCCATACAGGAACACAACTACCACTGGGCCTCCTTCCTTTTGAGGATGATAATAAGGGTTAGGGTTCAACATGAAGCCATTTTCATTTAAAGCAAAGGCTCCAGGACACAATTACAGCTGGAGGCAGTGATTTCAAACAAACTGTCTGTGGGGGTGGAGGGGCCTCAGAGAATACTTTGGGGCATGACTGAAGCCTATTTGGGGAGTTTTGGTACATTTCTTTACAAGTAGTTCTCAGATTAAAATCAAGTGCAGTAAAGGCATCATGCAGAAAGTGGAAAATATTTTACTGACTAAGCTAACTGAGTTGCTGATCTTGAGATTTTTGAAGGATTAGCATTTTAGGAGAAATTATTTCCATCCCATTACTTTGAATTCTTTTAGTGATTTATCTATATCGTCCTCTTTGCCGCCTTATACATGTGTGAACTGCCTCTGGCGGGGGCTGGTAGAAGGGCGGGTGCTGGCTGAGGGCAGCCGTGCTGGGGCAGCGGCTTGCCATGGCTCTCCATTGTTGCAGAAGCAAGCACCAGCTCAGCACTGCCCCGCTACACACTCTAAATCCCTGCTTTTGTGTTTCCTCTCTGCCAGAGATAGCTGCTCTCAGCAGCCTCCTTGCCTGGAGCACCGACACAAAGAAATGTACAATTGCATAGTTATACTTCATGACTCAGCTGAAAAGACGCAAGTCAAACAGCAACCTCCTCAGAACAACCAGAGCTGCATATTAACCAACCATCTGTGCACACCGTTGTGACTTTGCATCATATTTTGTGATACAGAAGAATTAAAACAGACAGAGGAAGAGGAAACCCGTAGAGAGATTTATTTTTACCTCTTGTAGCAAGACATCTGCCTTTGTAAAAGTGTATTTGTACAGGTTGCACATGCTCTGAACAGTGAAACTTTCATCTGGGCTTCAAAGTGGCACACTTGCTATTTAACTTTCATTGCATAGCAGCAGACAGATGGATTTAGTTTGGAATTTTGTTTTGGTCTGTTTTGTTTTGGTTTTTTGCTTTTTTTTTTTTTTTTTTTTTACTATTAGATCCTCAGTTAGAAATGAAGCCAGCTGCTTATAATTGAATTCCTGCAATTCAAACTGGTTGCTTGTATTTTGACCGCTTATTTAATACAGTTGGTATTTCAACGGTCAAAAGTAACCTTTGAAGTTAGCACCCCGTTAAGACGAGAGCTGGGGGGAGGAATCAGTTTCTGTGGCTTGTGACTTTGGCGTGTTCTTAGACTGAATGAAGAAGACTGCTGTGAATTGATTTTCACAGCCTGTTTCAGCAAGAAGGGATAATTTGAATCCCAAGAATGTTGCAGCGCATGCAAAGTTACAGATATCTGTGACATCGAGTGAACACACTTCACACACACTTTGAATGGGATAGTGAAAACCTCAGCTGCTGCCCAGCTCTAGAGACTGTTCTGCCCACATATGTCCATTTTTAATATTAAATGCTGGCTACACACAGGCAGCTACAAAGGCCTTTAATATAGAGCTGCCTGGTACCCCTATTTTCTTTCTAGACCTTTCACAGCTCCACAAACACTATGCAGTCCTGGTTCTCAGTGCTTCAGGATGAGAGGACTGACAAGTTTGGCTGTTCACAAAAAAAGCAGCCCATCTTTTTTTTAAACAAGGAGTAAGTGTTAATTATTTAATTCCACCCTCTCCCAATATCTGTGATAGAAGGGGAAACAAAGCTGATTTCCACCCTCTACCTGCAGGAATTCAAGGCCACTTCTCCTATGGGAGAGAGAGTTTATGCCTGTGACAGAGAACTGTGGGTTCTGTTGCTGGCAACATGCACAGTTATGTATGACAACACAGCTTTGCCACTTACCATCTCCTTCGCAGATTTGGCTTTAGGTCATACTACAGCAAAATAATTTAGCATTGGCATCAACATGACTCAACAGAGAGGTGTTAAATTAACACCACTATCCCTGTGTGAATATTCTTCCACCATGCAATCCTTCTCTGCTGCTATATATATCTTGTATTTGCCAGTTTACTTTCAAAATCATGCAGACGTGCTTAGCAATTCTACCATCTCTGTACTAACAGTTCAAATATCTTTTCTCCACAAAAGGGCTTTTAAGCTTAAGAAGAAGTTATTTTCATAGCAGACAATATTAAGGTAAGTAACTGCATTGGAAGTAAATTCCAAAGTATGCTCATCTCTAAATACAAAAGACTAAAAAGACAGACTGCATTAAGTAAACAACATTCCAGACAAGAAATTAAGCCTTTCCATAGTCATTCCAAATGAATTTATAGTTCAATTTACAGATGAAATAGTTATCCAGTTATGGATATTTTTAAAAGTCCTTCAACTTCAGTCTCAGACCTTTAATCAGGCCTGCTGACTGCAGGAGCAGTGATTGTGTGAAATTAATGCCAGTTATGATAAAGGTAATGACAGAAATTTGATGGCAAATCAGATTGTGGCAAATAATTAATTCCTCTATAATTGCTATGAGCTTGATTTCCCATCTTATCTGAGCAGAGCAACACATTATTACCTCCTTTCCACTAGACAGCAAAAATCACCCTCCTCCTGAAGTAACTATGTCCTTTCCCAGATGAACAAAACAACCATGCAAGATGCACTGACCATGCATATCATGCAAATCTGAAAGCATCATAAGTCAGTCAAGTCAAAGGCAAATTTTACTTAGTGACATTTTGTACATTCATACAGTTTAATTTTAAGATCATTCAGAAGACTGAAAGTTTTTGGTGTTATTAAAGGAAACGCCCTCCTTCCTTTTCTTGTCTCCCCACTTTTCCCCTCTGACTCTTAATGCAAAAGGAAATTGGGTGTTTTCGCTTAAATAATAGCATTAAAACTTGGGAATGCTCAGTGGAATTGACAGACTTAGATCTTAGAACAGAATATTTCAGTTGAAAGGGACCTACAACGATAATCTAGTTCAATTTTCTGATCACTTCAGGGCTGACCAAAAGTTAAAGCGAACTATTAAAGGTCCTGTTTAAATGCTTCTTAAGCATTGACAGGCAGTGTCAGTCATGAATTGAGCTGCAAAATATACTGTTTCCTTTTAAAGATGGCTACAGCAATGACTGTCTTTATGTGGTCTCATTATCACATATATTACTTGAATTTTTTAGAATATTATGTTTACCCTAAATTGCCTCCAAATTATCAATTGTTGCAGGACTCTTGCTTTATTTCCTTCTAATGAATGAATACATGAATAACTCTTTTTTTTCCCCTTCAGCAGAGACTGTTTAAACTTGTAGATACAGAAGGCTGATGGTTAGGGAAAACGGAGTGGGAGAAAGATGGTTGTTTGGCTTTTTTTTTTTTCCTTTTCACATTCCCCCCCCCGCATCAAAACCAAACAAACCCTTGCCTGCTCATCTCCTGTGTCTTCTCAGCTAGTAAGATTATTCACAAATAGAAGTCTAGTCATTTACTGCTAGAATACTTCAGAAGAAGAGGTAGAGAAATATCAACAGAACCATGTTTGCCATCAGAAAATATGATGTTATGTCTGACTGAGATAAGCTTATTAAGTGTCTACAATGGAATTTAATTTAGGAAAAGACCAGAAAAATTATTTCATTTCCTACTCTGCTGCCATGTGGAAACTTTTGTATAGTACAAAAAAAGATTTAAAGAAATTCCTTTAATGAAATTTCCTTCAAAGAACACATTGATATTATCAAAGGCTATTACCACTTTTCACTCAGCTCTACTAGATAGCAAATGGCTACTCTTTAAAGGAGGACAGGCAAACAGAATTTTGGTTTAATAAGCTACACTTTCTTTCTGTTGCTATGGCTTAGGCAACTCCCAGGCACCCTCTCTTGCAGTTTGCTGCAACCTGGTAAAGGTCATGTTGCAATAAGAGCAAACTTACCATTATTTAAGTTAATCTGCATTCACTTGAAAATGTACACCAATTCTTGAATGTTCTTTGATTACTCCACTACTGGAGTTGTCATGTTTTGTGTTTGATCCAGGCCTGAACTCTGCCAATGTGCAATCTTATTAAGTATGCCACTGAGAACTAAAGATCAACTCCAAATTTTGGAACTTACACAGGATAAGGAAAAATAACACATGCAACTTTTTTAGGACAGCACTGCTTAACTGATAAGGCCAAACAGTTAAAATTTCACATGAGGAAATAACTTTCCTCAAAGAAATGCAGTCTTTACTGGTTTGAGTTATGACTTCTTTGAGAATCATATTGGCCAGATGTGTATTGGAGCTTCTTAGCAATTGCTAAGTGTTACATTAAGTCAGATCAAGGGTTTTACATACAATAAAAAAATTATTTCTTTGTTGGGAATGTGAATCACATAGGTGCAGTTTTAGTTTAAAACATACGACCAACCACCATTATGGCAGCTTTATGAAGGAGGAAAAGTAGAAAAGTTGCAATGGGGATTTAATTGGGAGGGTCTCCAGTGTATCACTTAACAGAGTGTTATTTTATCCTCTGGCATGCCTTTGTGTGCTCCCCCCTGCTTCCTTCCCTACCACTTGCTACACAACCGGGATTTAAATAACTGCTAGTGTCTTCTTGCAGTTCTTTTTCTGGCTATTTGAAACTAACAAAATAAGATAAAGTCTAAATAAATGAACCCTTTCTTAAGCTACATTTCAGCATTATAAACATATAGTCAATTAGATACAGAATTGTAGAAATATTAATAACTGTTGTCTGAGTGAAGCATGAAGTAGGCAAATCAGGGAAGTGTTGACTCTGTCACATTGTGATTAGTTAAACAAATGCATTTAAAAAAACCCAAAGGCTCGTTATATTTCTTCATATTAAGAGACCAAACATGAGACTAACCAACTTCTCCTTAAATAGTTATCCCCGTATCTTCAGGATTATCTATGTTGCTGTTGATAAATATGCCACTGCTAGTGTGGTGATTTCCTCCCCTTGGGCACAGTAATAGCAAAATTTACTAATATCAAATCATTCATGTCACATTATATCCTTTCCTTAGCTTCAAGTCAGACATATCCTCCTCAGTATAACAGTTCAGGCCAATGCCCTTGTACTAACAGAGACACTATCTTTACTGACAGGTGTCAAAAAAGGATTTGGCCAGCCTATGACTGTTTAAGTGAGCATCACTTTGATTGATTTCATTTGGCTTGACTGGATTCCTCTTAAATCATGTGATTTAAGAGCAGACATTCAGCTTTTTGAGATAGAACAGAAATGGGAGACCTTCTGAAGATGCTACTCAGCAGTGTCTTAGTTGTGACAGTTGAGCGCAAAATGTAAAAGAGGAAGCTTAAAGTTTAAAAGCACGTTTCTTTTTTTCTGATGCTCTAGGTGATCTAACAGAAGATACTACCTTTCCATACAAATTGTCCTACTTTTCTGTATGATGTGTAGGCTTCCTCACCCACAGTTTTCCTTCCTGACAACTGCTAAAAATATCAGAAGACCTGTTAAACTCAAAGGTTAGTTCATTTGTCGTGGAAACAAACATTCCCAGGCACTGAAAGAGGAGAAATTGGCATATAAGTAAACAAGTGATTGAAAGGAGAAGCCTGGAAAAATTCAACTTCTGGGAAAATAACTTAAGGTGGCCCTTTCACACAGTAAATACAGTTACAGAGGAACATGTAGATGGGGAAGCACAATGCACAGACATCTATAACATTTTGAAGAGTTATTTACTAGTTTAGCCTGGAAAAAACCTACATAAGTCATATTTGTTGGTATCAAATACTTCAAACTTCTTTAAAGTGCATAACTGACAAGTGGTACCCTTTGAACTAGTGAATTGAAAAACACACCCATTACTTTGTGGCCAGTCATCTTTTGGAAAGCATGATGAAGGCTTTCCAGCTGTAAAAGACTATGGTTCAGATCTCAGGCCATACCCATGTCACATGCTATAGGATATTCTGAGAAGACATTCCATCCCTGTTACTAGTGCTGGTAGAATTTTGCACTAAATGTTAAAAAAAATATTTAAGCAGAAGTGTGTCAGAGGGAGACACTGAGGAAAAAGCACTTAAAAACACCTGGCAACACTAAGACATATTCCCAAAGCAGTTGTTCAACTCCTGCTCTGAAGTAGGTGAAATGTGTTTTTGAACTTACTTCCCTCATTGCCTCATTCCTCATGTCCCTCAGGTGGACATCCTAATTAGAGCATTCTTCATGGAATGGAGAGCACAACTTCTGGTATGCCTGTTAAGGAAAGGCAGCAAAAAATAACAATCACAGGATTGTTTCAGGAAAAGAGTCACCACAATAAACCTGCCCAATTTATCTCAAGAACCTGTGTTGCACAGGTGAACTGAGACAAGAGGTACTCAAAACACTCATTACTTCTGAAAATACAGAATATAAGAAATGTCTTTGAACAGATGAAACTGACTGAGAGAACTGTGCAAACAGGAACATGCCAATGCAATAGAAACAGTATAATGATTAGCAGAAAATATTTTGTCAGCTTTTTCTAAGAGGTTTTCCTTTTTGCAGCGTTATACAGGAAGGTAAAACCTAATTTATTTTTTTTTTAGGTTTTCTTGTTTGTTATGTGTTAAAAGCCTCACTGAATTGAAGAATCCCATCCTATATTTTGATACTTTTAAAAATAAAATTTGAAATGGGTAACTTAACTGTAGCCTGTTGTCTATAAATAATATAAGGATTTACAGCAATTTTTTCAGTCCTACTTTCCAAGCTGACTTAAAAGTTACAGAGTGTACAAAATGAGTAATAATGGTGCATTAGGTGAAGGGAAAATAAAATCTAGAATGCTGGTCCAAAGTTTCTGGACTGCTCAATTGCTGGTATGCCTAAAGTTGACTCAGTTTTAACTAAATCCAGTTCAGGCTCTTTTTATTGATACAGAAAATGCCTACATTCATTTCTACTGCCTCTACTCCTTTAAGGATAATTTTAAAAAAATTCTGGATATTCAACTGAACTGTTTTCAATGAAAAAGACTAAAAGCACAGGAAGCTGAAGGTTCCTACTTCAGAACAGGTGAAGTTGCAACCCTGTCCCTATGTGTTGCCCTGCTCATGATCCCTAGAAAAGCAAAGGCATAAATTAATTTAATCCACATAACTTTTTAAACTTTTGTCTCCCTTCTTTTTAACTCAAGCTACTGAAAGAATAGAAAATTCTGTAAACATGAAGTGAAATTATTCCTTTTAATATAGTGTCAGGTGGAAGACAGTACTTACCTGTAAAGCTAGACAAAACACTCCTGAAGAAGGTAATTTTTCAGGAAAATATTAACCATTCCTTAATCCAGTCACCAACCTTGTTCAGCATACTTTCAAAAGGGTATTTTAACTTCAGGGAGATAGTAATTTTCAACAACAGATGCACATGTAAATGTTCAATCCCTTTATTGTGGAAACACTGAAGACACAATATAGCTTTAACACACTCCCACTGAATAAGTATTAATTTAATCTGAATTCACAGTGTTTATTGTGGAAATGCTGCAGATACAAGAAGAGATTTAAACACAGTTTAAATCCACAATCAGGGAACATGACACTTCAAGGAACGCCAAAACAAAATGGCTCTTAAAGCTAAAAAGAAGAGGCAGATGCCATTTCCTAGAAATGAAGGATGGTAGGCTCCACTGGAGCAGCTTTAGTACTGGGCTTTTCTTTTGGATTGGTGGTAAATGAAAAACCCAGAACCCAGTAATTTTTCCTTTTTATCCAATTGCTCCAATCCAGGCATCTTTGGCATAGGAATTTTCCTTTGCTTTGTGGCTACAAGATTATTCAGCTGTTTGTTCTTAACAGGGCCACTGTTTTCATACACTTCATTTAATCCTACTGTGAGGCATTTCACTGCATGTTGTGCAGAAGAATGCTCTTGAGTGTCAAATTCTGTCTTGATAGGAGACTAACAGCACCAGATTATTGCACTAGTTCTGTTTTACTCTAGATTTATTAAACTAACAAACAAGGCTATTAGAGAAGAGAACTGATTTTGAGAAGATAGAGAAATGATTTTTCTCATTGGACCTAATACTGGACCTGTATTTCTTTTACACTGATGAGCTGACTAACATATCTACATGCAAGAGGAAAGAATTCCACTGCATTGATTTAAAGAAACAAAAAATGAATTGCCAAATAAAGCTATTTTAAGGTAAGCATGCCGATATTCTATTTCTAGTTCACTCTTGTACTAGATTTAAACCACAGAGCTGGACTGCTACCTCTTTGCAGAGATGAATGAAAATAAGGCCTATTTAAAAAACCTACACTACAGAGGACACACAGCTTATTCTGTCAGTCAGTCCCAATGGTACATTTACTTCCTCATTGCTGTGTATTAGTTGTGAAGCTGTATTCATTAAACAGGGAATGTTTATATATTCAAAACTTGTGCGCAAAGTAGAAGTAAATCCCATGTACATTTCTTAGCCATCATCAAAACACTGGGAAAATAAAAGCCTTATAAAATATTGTAGAAAACTAGAAATCTTCTACACTTTTAAACAGCAAACAACTATTAATCTCATAATGGAAATCAAAACATATTTTTTGGGTACAATTCTTTGCATGCCATTCCTCCTCACAGTGCTACATAATCACTTTACTTTTTCCTCTCATTTCAGTATCAATAAACATCTGCCTACACATTAATTCAGAAAATAATAATTAAAAACTAGAAAGTATTGGAGCCTAGTGCACTGATTTAAAAGGTCTCTATTCATATATTTGATATCACATTCTAGCAAAAAAACCCTTTTATATTTAATCAAAGTAGTTTCTTGTTAGGAAATAGCACACATAGGATGTCAAATTATTTTCAGTACAAAAGATATACACATAAAATAGTGTAACTTAATAGCTCTGAAGACTGCTAGGCATCAGAAGGGAAGGCACTTTTCCAGTCACAGAATTTTAAGCACACTGAGATTCAGCACAGCTTTGGTATTTCAACATCTTCAGTTTCTATGCAAGTGATATCCACTGACTGCCCAGTCCTGAACTTCTCCACTTGCAAATAATGCAAAGAAAATTGCTCCAAATAGATTAATAGAGGCAGCAATATAGAAAACCGTCTGCCATTCTCCCACGGTATTCTGTCAAATGAGAGAAAGAAAAAAAAGATGCAGTCAATTTGCAGCTCTACACTCGAGAAAAACTAATTTTAAAATTGATGCTACATATCTTGCCTATTTAAATGTAAATGCCATTCAGCATGATTTCATAGCAACATAAAAGCAATATAAACATAATGGATGAAATTATCAATATAGTCAACTTTAGTTTAATGGTATAGCTTACACAGGCAGTCCTATAAGAATTGCATTACAGTCTCTGGATCACTTTATCATCTGAGATGCAGAACCACCAACATGAACTCAGAGAATGTTACTGTAAGGGAAGACACTACCTTTCTTTCAGGTCCTGTGATTCAAGAGCTGAAGTTCCCTGCACTATCTAGGAAGCTATTCTTAATGACTACAACTCCATAATCATAAGCTTTTTAGCCCTAACAAGGTAGCTACCTTAACTCAGATTTCCAGAGCAATCCTCTATGGTACTCTGTAGTACTTAAGAAAAGCCTTAATGAATGTGTAGTAAAGAATTGTGGTTTATTTGCCTTGTTTTTAATTTTCTTTTCAAATAAGGAAATAATATCTGCAGTTATTATTAAGTCTTAAGGCTTTTTTTTTTTTTTTAAGTTCCAGATGACTACTGTTACAAACATGTAAATGATCTTACTACAAAAACAGAATACCAGAAGAGTGCATTAATATGGGGGGGAGGGGGAAACTAAACCAAACAAAAATACCCCAAAACTAGTTAAGATGTCTGGAAGAACTAATTTTATTGGACTCATGAATTAATTATTATTTTCCGATTATTTTTTAGGAAATCCTTAAAATGATCTCCAACTCCAAAAATTCAACTTATATCAATAAACTTACTCCTCCCGTCTCCCTTCCTTAAAAGACTTTAGAATTCCATACAGTTCATCAAAAAATAGTAATCAAAAACTCCTCACTCCCTTTTTCTACCCAAATCATTCTTTGACTAAACCATTTTGGAAGTCAAATCTAACACTAGAACCTAGTTTCTCACTTATCTGACAAATGCTGACATTATAACTCAACAACTCACATGAGAACCTAATAAAAAAAAAAAACCAAGCATGAACTTGTCCTAGTTTGATAAAATAATGCCGCAACTGTCTCATCTAGTTAGCATTTTATCAGAGTTCTACTGTGATCAGAACATATTAATTTTATTCCTAGAGAATATAAAGGGTGAGTCATAAAATTTTCAAGTCCTACACAGGTCTTTGCCTTTACTTATATTTTCCCTGATCAGAATGAGAACAATAAAGGCTAGGAATTAAGTAATTCACAGCAACAAAACAATATGACTTACATGTGTAACCCAGGTTTCATTTAAGACTGTTAACTTGAGAAGACAGAATTTCCATTCAATTGAGATAAAAATATAACAACTGAATAAAACAGCAAATAGACTTACATTATGAGTGAGGTTTTTGGCAATAACTGGCCCCACCATTCCTGGGATAGTAGCAAAAGAATTTGTGATCCCAAGGAGAATTCCAGCATAACTGCAAGAGAAGTTGTTAATGCTGCTTATTAACTTGTCCTGCTTATCAATCATGGTAATGATTTTGTCTAACCTTATCACATAGGCCTCCTCTTGATCACACATACAAATTAAAACAAATATTCCAGTGGGAGTTACTTGCTTTTATTCTAGGAACAACTCACTGACACTCAGTACATACATTTTTAGGGACATGGTTTAGTGGCGGCGGACTTGGCAGTGTTAGGTTAATGGTTGGGCTTCATGATCTTAAGACTCCTTCCTACCTAAATGATTCTATGTGTCTCTATTTTCCAGAGACTAGTTATGGAATTTAACTTAAATTGCTCATGGTTTTGCTCAAGATCCATAATCCAAACCCACATCTGCTTTGTTAAGTCACAACCTAACTGTCTGGAATGGATCCATTGGAGCAGCTAGAGAGGACACATTACATGCCTTGAAGTAGAAAGACAACAAGGAATATGACAGAGTGCTGTTCGGCAACAATAAGAGTTGGTTCAGGTTTCATTGCTAAAAACTTGTCTGCCAAAAAGGCAATATTACGAGTGTGGCTGGATATCTCCACTTACACTACAGAGTGTATATTCCAAAAATAAGAGTTCAGAGTGCTGTGGCAGTCCTTCCCTTCAGCTTTCTGTTGGTCAAGGCCAATGGGAAATGGGTCTGACTAAACAAGTTCTGCTGGTTGCCGTTCCTGTAGCTCCATTCTGAGGCTTCCTGTTCCATGAACGTGCTGCTCTATCACACACAAATGTACACCTATGCACCAGAGGCCATAAAAACTTGCTGGGAAAAGCTGGTAACTTGCTTAATATCTGAGTCCTAGCACCTTATCTCTGAGCAATTAAAGATCTCTCTCACAGGCATGTTGCAATACCGAGTGTTTGAAACTGTACCACAAGTGCAGACTTGTGAGAGACACTGAAAAGAATTAAAAGCCTGACATTCTACAGCAGAGTTTGACCTTCCAGCCACCAGAGCACAGATCCCTGTGGTTCAGATTCTCAAGGCAGATTTGCTGGCTGAAGAATCATAGAAGATACTCATAATGGCAGTTTACCCCAGGGGAAAGGAGTCATCTCCCAGTGATCATTTTAGGCTGTTTAGCAGAGTAAATTATGTCCTTTAATGTAACAGAAATATAATTTCATCTCTAAAGAGAAATGTATAGTTTTGAAATTTTATTTATCAAAACAGGGGAATTCAATCATACATCATTGTTACAAAAGGACGAAATATGTGTATTCATTCATGATACTAGAGAAACATGTTTTTTTCCTTTGAAAAGGAATCAATTATCTAGTCTACTGGCTGATTTTTTGCTTGAAAGTCAATACTACATATTGGTTTAGAGCACGGCAATGTATTTTAGATTGAGATCCAATGCTTTAGTGAAAACCATCTTTATTTCTTATAAACGAGGCATGTAGTCTTCTTATCTTGGAATGTATTTTAGAATTAATACGCCTTTATGAAGCTGAATGTTAAAGTGTAACAGTTTCCATTAGGAAAATGAGCACATGTAGCAAAACTCCTTTGAAAGCCTTTAAGTAGAACCAAATGTACTGTCTTGAACATACTTCAGTACTACAATGCTGCTAATGCAGACTTTCAAAACTAAACATAGTTAAAGAGTTTCCCTGGTAGCCAAGGACCTTTGGCAACCAATTGTTGGCTAAATGCCTCTGTTTATGCCCAGTGTTTCTGACATAAGTTGCATTCTTGATAATGCTTGCTGTTTGATGCAGATAACTGCAATGCCACTCCCTCAGCACAGTGGAGACTCCCATGTGAAAATGGAAAGCAAAAAGTGACATGTTTGTAGAGCAAGAGCAACAGTAAACTGTTGGTGAAGTTCTAATGCCATAGTGGAATACCCAAATATAAATCAACTTGCAGAGCAGTCAAGTAGCAAAATCAAGAGTAAGAAAACCAGATATGTGTTTAGTGTATAGCTGAGCCACATGAGTATTACAAGAGCTCATGGTAACAGCAATACTAAAATTTGTAATAATGGAAAGGTACTGATGTAGACTTAAAGAGCTAAAACAGAATACATTTTCCCCACAAGAACAATCTTGTCTTCCTCCTGTCCCCAACTCTCCCTCCAATTCAATACACTGATAGCTTAAGAAATATGTTAGAAACCAAAACCACATAGAAGATATTGTTATTATTGGAGTATCAGTATTTTCATTCACTTCTTTCCTGTGAATATAATAATGATTTCTTTGATATAATACAAAAAAAAGAGATGCTGCTATTCCAGCCAGCATACTTTTAACCAATTAAAATGGACATTTGTGTACATTTTGAGACTGCTTTGAATCACTTCGGGTTATTCTAATATCTTTTTAAAGATAAGAAAAATAAGAAAAATAAATATTGAGTTTCAAGTAAACTCTTAACAGAGGTTAATTTTATGCAAACCCCGTTTTTAGCTTTCTACAATTTTGTCAAGCGTTTCTGTGACATTGTGGATGTTTGCCTTGACCATTTCCTCCAACAAAGCTCAGACAGTTGCAAAAAGTTAAGTAAGGGGGGAGGAGGAAACACAGTCCTCTTTTTCTTCTGATCTTAGATGGTTTTTGCATTTCTGTATTTGGAGAAAATTTTTAATATGACCTTTGGTGCAAAGACATGCTTTTTTCCTTCTTGGTCCCCATTTGGACAGATTTACCCTGAATTAAAGCATGCATGTGCTGAATAGAGAAATCACTGATTTCAATAAAACAGCATCCATCCTGACCACATCGCCATCAGAGAAAGTTTTCCCACATATGCAGCCATTTCCCTCTAGAGGTTAGTTCAGGCCAAAGTCCCTGAACTATCAGCAAGACACTTGCCTCTTTTGCACCCATAATCAATATGCTCCCTTCTGCCTATCTGAGCGGAAAGAAGAGCTACAGGAACTTGTCTAGTGTAAATGCAAAGGGAATAAAAGCAGGACTTTAATGAAGGCAGGAAGAACGAGCGGGATTTGGTCAGTGGGATCAGCAGCAGTTCATGTGGAGAACCAACTGTGCCTGCTGACATCCATCAGCATTGAGTAACATCATTTTCTTCTGTCTTTTTTCAACACCTAAAATACTCTGTATGCTGTCATATACAATCTGACTCTTGAAATAAACACATCTGAAATGCAAAGTGAAGTATCTCAAATTAGAAAACATCCCAGTTTGAGAAGCCTCAGCCATCATGTGCATGCAGAAGTTCCTTGCATGTATGCCTCACAAAGGCACACACTACAGTTGCATGATTTCCTTTTTCCTGTCACAGCTCTGTTGCATACTGTGGACAGGATAAATGTTAACTCACTTAACAAGCACCATTTAATATATTTTTTGGAAATTAACTGTTGTAGTTCTGCAAAACTAAGCTTGAAACAGAAGTTGTGCAATGGCTCCGTAATACCCCAGATGCACCACTTTAACTACATCTTCTAAAATTGTAATTCTATGTGATTTAAAACAAAGTGCATCACAGAAGTTATTCTTACTTTCAAATTTAATTCATAGTACAAGTTGTTTATAGCTGGTCACTGACACCTCCCCTCTTGCTTGATATCTAACCTCACCTGTCAAGATTAATTGGGTTCCCACTATTTCACATCCATTTGTTAAGTCAAAACTTGTCCATTACTGTGGACATGACCACCATCTTTTCGATTGCCAAAGCCTGGATACCACCTTCAATTAGGACCTGAGGTCTCCCTTATAAGCCATCTAGATCTTCAGAGCTTTTAATAAGTAACATTTTTATAAAATGCTTTTTTTTTCTTCACTTACACTTAGAAGTTTTTTCATTTTACACATTAATAAAGAAACACACTCTTCTTTGGACATTAAGTCATTTGACCCTGTTCATATCTAAGTGATACCATAAATAGGTAAATGAATGACAAAGCAAAATACTTGACTATTGCCAGTGCAAAGAATGCTTATGTGCACTTTCAAAAGAATATACACCTATCCATAGTCTTGGGAAACTGATGGATCTGTCAGATTCTGAATTTGTAACACATTGGAGAAATTACAGCCTGAAGTCTTTTAACTTTCCATTCTTAAAAATTAGTCATTTCAGAGCAATTGCATGTACCTGATTTGTCACCTACTGACAACAGGTCACTTACTCAAAAAAAGATTTGATTCCAGCGTAGAGAATGTTTTCCAAATGCAAATAATTTCCCTGTATCACAGCGCTTAAATATGGTAATGTTCATGCTAAAGCTTGATAGGTCTGATGGAAAAGTTTAAAGGAGCAAAACACTTAACTGTATTCCGCTGTTCAAAAAACACTGTCCTACTAAGATCATAAATCGAATACGAAAAAAATCTAGCAAGTATAATTACAGGAATTATATAATTTATTACTGCAGGATAAAAACTGGAATGATTCTAAACTGTTGTTCATATCATATCCTCAGACAAAGTTGTACCTTTTTGCAAATACAGTGCTTAATACTGTAAACCCAAGTAATTATCAATGTTTACACTCCAGGCCTGTATGGCACATGGTCCATAGCTACACTTCCAAGGCATCCCAGCAATGTACTAAAAAAAAAGGCAGGGGGGGCATAAATGTTTCACATGCACTACCAATAGCTTCAGCAATACTCATGAGCTTCAGCAATACTTACGAAGGTGCTATGTCCAGGTGGTTGATGCTGTAGCCAGATGTACAAAATCCTCCTAGTGTTGTCGATATGGTCACAAATGCAACAGCCAGTGCGTAGTTGCAGCCTATGAATCCAGCTGCTACTAAGAACACCGCAGGTCCAATCATTCCTGTAAGGCAGAAACCTTCCAATCAATGGACTTTTACCACGAGAGACACTTGTACGCTCCAAACGGTGTGTACGTTTTCCATACAACTTCCACCGCCCCCTGGTGTACAGAACACAGCTCTGCACCACACGTGGTGCAATGGGACAGTAAAGGATCATAAATGGTTTGGGATGGAAGGGACCTTAAAGACCATCAAGTGCAAACCCCCCAGCCATAGGCAGGGACACCTTCCACTAGACCAGGTTGCTCAAAGCCCCATCCAGCCTGGCTTTGAACACTTTCAGGGATGGGGCAGCCACAACTTCTCTGGGCAACCCATTTCAATGCCTCATCATTCTCACAGTAAAGAATTTCTTCCTAATTTCTAATCCAAATCTACTCTCAGTTTAAAGCCATTCCCCCTTGTCCTATCACTACATGTCCTTATAGAAAGGAAGAGCGCATGGGTTGCAAACCTATTGCTGTCTCAGGAAACAACAGGCAGATAAGAAAAATTCCACTCTAGCTGGAAAGAACAAACATGAACTACATTAAAAAATTAACAAAAATCAAATGATACTGCAAATTACTTTACAAATTAGTTTTATTTATTGTTATAAATAAATTGAAGCTACACTGACACCAGCAGGTAAACAGTGCACAGTGAAGAAATTACCTGCATTTAACTCAGTTTCAGGAACAAACACTGACTTCTTCAGTTCATAAGAATGAACTTCTGCAGGCACATTCTATAATTAGCTTTATTTCATGTTTACATAATCTGAACGCCTGGTATATCTATACCAGAGCCTTCTACACAATGTAGAGATCCTAGGCTAGCTTGAGAGGTACTGCTTTGGGTACTGGAAATAGTTTCTCAGCCATTTTGAGCCAACACATGCTGCTTTCTGTCTGCAGCAACTTTGGTACTGATTTCCCAGTACCAGAGCCCATTTACATGCCCCCATTGTGACCTCTGTAAACAGCTCCAAGTACGTGCTTTTGTTGATAAAGACAACCTAAGTCCTGCTTTTCCTAACAGTCCAACATGTTTCCTCCTAAGTTATACATACATGTGTGTGAGGTGTGAGGCCCTGTAGTAAATACCCAAATGGTATAGGCTTAAAACAAACACATAAAAAAAACGCCTGAGAGTTTATTATAAGAGCTGCTTTAAAGAAAGCAATTGAATCAGCTGAATTGAGAAGCAGCAAGGATGGCCATAAATCAAACAGGCTGCAACTTGAGTGGATCCTGTGCTTAATCTCTATTCTTTTAAATTTCTTTCCTCTGCCCCCTCTTTTATTCAGCAATCAACTTCTCTTTCCTAAATACAGCCATTTACAAAACACTGAACAGCACAGAGTTGGAAATAGGCTCATGCAGAACAATATCCTGGGTTAGTCTGATAAACCCTCTTTGATAAAAAGGTTTCATTCTGTCAAGCAATTATTTCCCCTTTTATGGTGATTTTACCTCACCATTTGGTGAGGTTTGCTTGTAGTAATGATGTATCTCAACCTAAACAAAGCTTTTGGCAATCTCTTATCGTTCTCTTGTCCAAGAGACCTACATTTCATGGAAAAAGACAGGATTTACTCTTAACACATTAATGTACAAAAAAAGCTGCTCCTCTCAAGCCGTGCACAATGATGCCTCATCTCACAGCAGAATGCCAGACTACGCTCCCAAGACCTTTATTTTCCCCAGATTGTTATTCTTGTTATATGTTCCAAGTGATGATAGTTACACCTACCTATTAGGGTAAAACATTTGCGAACACAAACAGTGGAGAAGTTCTGTTTTTCCCGTAAATAATCAGCAATTTGCCCAGACAGAATTATACATAACCAGCAGCCAAAATAAGGTAGGGCAGACAAAAATCCATTCTGTTAAGGAGATTAAAAAAAGATCATTGAAACACTGAAATGACAAATCAGTAAGCTGAAAAAAATCACTTGTGGTGCAACATTAACTGAGACTGAACCACAGATGTCAAAACCATCCATGCACATAATTATTGTTGCTATCATAGAAAAGGGAAACCTATGGATAGAAAAAGCAAAGCATATTAAAGTTACCAATGTGCAAATTCTCCATTGCATGACATGATCCATGACTACCAATGCAGACAGACAAAAAACTCAAAGGTTTAAATTAGCAACATGGAAAAAGAAAACTACAACTGAAGGTATCCCGTGGACATTAACCTGATCATGAAAGTTTCCAGAAACACCAATATCAAATGAGCTACTAAAGTAAGTGGAAGCTGTAAATATTATTCAGAATTTTGAAAACTATACAGAATCTCTGCGTTTTGTACTACTGTAATTCTTCCATATTACATCATTCTATATCTATCTGCTGCAACATCTGATAGTGGCTGTAAACAGAGACCAGATACAGAACAAGGACTTTCATCAGATCTAGACTGGACATCCCATGACCCCAAAGCAGAGCTATTATTCATGACCTGACATTACTTACACTGAAGTCACCAGTTAATTCCCATTACTTTAAACAAGCATTGTTTAGAGACTTCTGCCTGATTCTGGATGTTTTTCTGATGAAGGGAAACAGAAGATACTACTAAGCTGCATACGCTTACAGCCTTTCCATACAATTATGGATAATTACTGATAACAGAGCTATAATTTGACCTAATCTGTGATTAAAAAGAGGTATTTGAATAGAAATACTATAACCTTTGTACACGAGTATGAGATGTCTATTTGTCAAGAAATGAAAGATCCTTTAGGAATTTTAATTTGAAATCAGACCAGAAACACATCCCCAGCTGAAGTGCACTTTATCAGCACTCACACACGCTGCCTGTTGGGCTTCAATGCTCAGCTTTCAAAAACAGTAAGTAAAATTTTGCAAAATAGAAGATAGTCTCACAAATTAAAAAAATACTTTTCTGAAGCCCTATTCAAAGACATAGCATTATTTTAAACCAATTCATTTATTTTAGGAAGGAAACTGACGGACCATAGAATAGCTGAAGTATAATATTTTAAACCATAATGTATTTTCCATTGAAAGGTGTGGCAACAAAGTTAGTCCAAGAATATTATGAAAGCTTTTTTTTTTTTTAATGTTAACAACAGCCAGTAAGTCACTCCTAAAATAAGAAATGTAACCCAGAGACATAGGAAACCACTTCACAGCAGAACCTGTTACCATTTAATGCAACTGTATTTTACAAAACACATGCAACTGAGAGCTGTGGTAGCAAATGACTTTTGCAGGTATTCCCTGAAGAAGCATAATAAGGAACCAGCAACTTCCATTTGTTTTTATCAGCCATTTTTGCATCTTGCCCTACTGCAACCTTCTTTTCTAATGCTAAGATTCCCCATCTTCTCCTCTCGAGATTGCTGGCATTACCTCTTTCTTGCATGGCTTGCATTTTCTGTTTGCTGTAAATCAGTCTCACATGTTAAACCAGGAAAAGACTATGCTAAACTTCTTGAAATTTCTGAGCACCTTTTTACTTGAGCTACAGCAGTTTTTCCAGGTAGACATCACCCAAACTGTCCCATTAAAGACAGACCAGTACAGTCAAGTAATTGCTATAAACAAGAATGTTCTACCTCCCTCACCCCATAATTTTTCCCTGGTAAATAATTTAACTTTTAAAAATTTCCTTGAAAAGCACTATATCTGGACCTTAAGTTTGTTTTGTTTTGTTGTTTTGTTTCATCCTTTTTACCTCAGTAAGAAAAGACATTTTACCTCTGCTGCTCATTGAGGAAAGAAAGTGACAATTTGGAAAGTGATCCAAATCAGAATGAAACTTCCCCCATCCCTTTCTCTTCCTCCCTAACCCCTGCTTCTTAAAATATTTTCAAAAATGCCACTTGTCCAATGGTTTCCTTTCACTTTTCTTCTTTAACTAGGAATGTTCCCCTTTATGAGCGAGCAAAGGAGTAGATAGTATTTCAGAGGAGGGTATAAAATCTGAAGCAATCACAGAAACCATGTAACAGGGAAAAATATTTTTATAGTTACTGTTTCAAAATAGAACAGTTAAAGATGGGTAACATGCAGCTTCAACCAGAAAAATTAGCTCGAAAGCTAGGATTAAGCTAAATATCAAATAAGTCAAAAAAGTGGAAATTACAAGGCAATCAACATTTTTGATGTATCTGCTTAACTCTGTGTCATTATAGCTGACCAGCTATACATTTAAATTCCAAGGTTCTTAAATGGGTTCCTCTGTTCTAAACAGCTGTTTAGTTTCTTTAATTCAGAAGAAAGTGATTATATTCATACTTATCTCACCTCCTGTGCATCAAATCGCAGGATCTCCTTCATGTATGTGGGCAAGAGTGTAAGAAGTGTATAGAAAGTCCAGTTATAAGAGAAGTGTGCCACAACAATAGCCCAGAGTGGAAGAGACTTCAGCATAGGTCTCCAGGGAACAGATTTCTGCATAGAAAGCTAGCAAGCAGGAGACAAAGAGAAAAGAAAAAGCAATCAGGACACCAATATGAACATTTACTAAATACAGTGTTTTGATGCGACCCCAATCTATGCTGATCATCCATTCTGAGAGGCATGAAATGAGTCTCAGTTGACAGATGCAAGTTATCAGCAATAAGTTCATTACTGTGTTCAGTACTCAATGAAGGTATACTGAAGTATGTTACTGCTCTGATGTTTACTACTGTAAAGTAAACCAATTACTATTACATTTTGTAATCAGAATTTCTAAAAGTATGCCTTCCCTTGTTGAAATTTGATACCTGCTGCTTTTACAGTAAATCATTAAATATTTAGTCACCCCTCAGGTGTTTACTTAGCTGAATCTTTCTCACTCAATCCTAAATATTAATTTTGATCTCTCAGCCAGCTTCACTGTCTGTAAATATATGTCCCCAGTCAAAGGAATAAACTCTTATGCACACTTCAGGAACTGGCTCATTAGCATTTTTTCTGCAAACAGTAATTTCTTTCTTACTCTAGACAACACATTTGAAAAAAAAGTGGCAAAATATTGTATTGCAAATGTTAAAGGCATCATACGGGTTTGGATGTAGTATAAAGTGATAGATCTGAGCTTTTTTTAAATAAAAAGCTTTTTAAATAAAGCACCATCTGTGCTTTATGTCTGTAACAAAAGGCATTATTATAAATGCTTTGTTTGATTATTGATTATTTCTCAGTTATACAACTGCACTGTTTTTTAAATATCTTTTGTTGGAAAAAAATCTGCTTCCATCTCAGGTTAAGAATGTTATTCTATACATAAATAGAGCATGATGCTAATGACAATATTTGTGGTTTATGTTCTGACTTAAGTGTAAGTCTATAGTGAAATGCTGTACCTGATCTTTTAGAGAAGACAGTATATATTCTCTTTCAGCATGTGAAATGCTCCTGTGAGTTTCCGGTGTATCACTAACCAAACCTATCCAGAAGAACCACCATAATACACCAAGTGCACCTATTGTTGGGAAAAGATGGGTGAAGAGATAGAAATAAAAAAAATAAGAAATTAGAACGAGTGAATCAATATCATCGACTCTCAAGATGATTTTAGTCAGAAGTGTTTTCTCAGTATTCCAATAAAATTTTAATGAACATTATTTTTGTATCTACTTAGAAACACTAGTTCCCCAAAGTGGCTTAACAATGCACATATAGAGATAATAAACAATGAAAATGACTAAGCAGAATTTTTTCTTCTGTTTTTTTTCCTCTTTTTTTTCTCCCCTGCTTGAAGTGCTTCATACAGCAAGGAAGTTGTGTACACATCCATAATTGTATTTTTATCAGTCACATGGAACACAAAGGATATGGCTCACCCAAAGGAAATAAAAATGCACATACTTTAAGCACATACACAGAATACCACTACATACAGTTTAACTGATGTACCAGTCATCCTTTTCTTCCTTAAGCCAACTCCAGAATTGACATTTTAAAAAGGTAACTTTTCAACAGTCAGTTCAAATTAGCTGCACTTTTCTATAACTGTAACATTTTAACTTTTTTAATTTTGTCCAATTCTTTAACTTGAATCCTTTTAATTTATAAAAAAATTCGAGGTAGTTTTGTTGAGGAAAGTATACCCCTTGTCTTTTATTCCAATTCTTTCTTTCCCATGCAGAATATGAAATGGCTCAGACATGTAAATAGACCTCTAAAAAGCATCAGTTCGTTCAATAACGTGCTGTTAAAAACTATTTTCTGTTTGAGCTTCTCCTAGAACATAAGTCACAGTAAACATGATATGCCTTGCATTTTGGGCATTTCTTCAGGGTTCCTGTGACTGCTAGAGATTTTCCACAGTTTCCATTTTAAGTAGCAGTAAATTTTCACACGTTCTTTCATTCAGAGAACTTTATTCCTGGGATTAAAGCTATTAACTCAATTTCACACTTCAGATAAGAAATTTCAGCCTGTTGTTTCCAAGGGATGGGAGAGTTAAGAGCATTTGACTTGTACCAACTTTTGTTCAACTCAGAGACAGCTTCGCTCATTGGAACCAAGGCTTATATAGCCACTTACTGGAATCTACTCAGCTTTAAATATCTCTAATTGCCCAGAGGGAATAAAATAGCAACCCAACATGTCAAACAAGCTTCTAAAACTTAAAATAAATTTAACAATATACAATGCTTTTCAAAAAGAATATGCATTGTACTTTTGATAATTTAGAAAAATCAAAACACAAACTCACCAAATATGTAGAATACATAAACCCAGTTCATATAGTAGCAAATTAAACCAGATAGTGGCAGCGAGACAACAGTTCCCAGCTGTGCACCTACCGGAAGAAAGCAAAAGTGCAAAATAATTAGATCCCCTATGGGCCCCTTAAGTATAAGTGGCACTTCACAGGTATTTTATTTTTCTGTAATAAATCATGCATAAAGATTTGTCACTACCACTAGAGGGTTGCACTTTGATTTAAAGAAACATGGGCACAATAAGCCGCTTTGGCAGTTCCAAGCAAACAGAGCCACAAAGCCCTAAGCAGCCAAAATCAGAGGGGAAGAGCAATAACAGATCAACATTCTTGGCACACTTGTCTCCAATAAAGTGATGGCTCTAATACATCCAAACAAATGCAAATTAGTTAACTGGTATTGCTGAAAAAAAGAGAACTGATCACAATATAATTAAGAACTTGGGGGTATAATATTTTGACTTAATATAATCAGTTTGCATTTCTGGTATCTCCTACTAGCTCCACAAAAAACAGGAATGCTAGAAACAAGAGCCAGAAGGTATCTGTATATATAACCAGCAGGTTCAAATTCCATGATCCCTAAATTCCACATAGTAAGATCAGGAAAGGAAAAAGGGAAAGAGGAATAGATTACAGTTCACAAACAAGACAAAAGCCAGAAAGAAGTTTCCTGTGCTTATAATGCAACATACATTTTGCAAAGGATAGTAGGTGTTTCCCTCTCCCAAATCTAAACCAGAAGCCCAACCCATATTATTTACATACTTAGAAACTCTACTAGTGATAAACAGTAGATCTTGTCTCTTAGTATTAGTTGTATAATCAATTCTCCAAACCTAATCTCAAATCAGAAAACATTAGATTATTTCGATATTCTGGCTACCTAGACTCCATCTTCATGGAAACAGTAATTTTTATTTGAGGCAGAAAGTTTCAACCACGAACAACAAAATCACACATATCATGCAAAATATAAATCAAAATAACAGCTACACGTAACCTCAACCATGTTTTCTCAGAAAATCAACATGATCATGATTAAATTAACCACAGACCACATGACTGCCAACAGGGCAGAAAGGAAATAGTCTGCCAAGTTTACACAAGATGCCTTATCCACCCATGACTGCTAACAATTGGCTGTTCAGGGCCACAGACTCTTCTTGCTAGTACATTAGCATATAGTTTCACAAAATATAAAAGGACAGTTTAAAAACTTCCAACTGCTAAATGTGATGGAAGTCAATCCCAACTCTGTGCCCTCTCCTTAACTTGTGTGCTGGGTCTCACTTCTTTTGAAGCAGATTTAATAAAGTACTAAGGTAGAAAACAGAAACACAAATAAAGAAAAAAAAAGAGGGAAAAAAAGCTTTCTGCTGCATTGGCAGGGGGGTTGAAGTGTTTCGTTGAAGGGTCTCATGAGTGCCTGAAATAGCAAAAAGGAAGGAACTAGACCCTTGGCTAGGAGGGAAGTGTGGAAATGTGAGGAAGAAAGGATTAAGGCTTCATTCGTCTTGGCACAAGTGCATCGCTAGGCTGGCTTAGCTGCTTAAAAAACTGTAGCTGAAGTTTACATGGTATAGCCCTGTCTTCTCAACGAACCCTAAGTTGAAAAGCTGTAACAAATAATACTAACAAGAGTGAGAAAAGCAAACCATTAATCCATTAACTGAATGCAAAATTTCCAATCCTCAAAGAAATAGTATCACTTTTGACTAGCACGTTAAGAAACCTACGTGTTTCACCTGCTCCACAAATACAGCGTTGAGCAATGTGACTGACAACTAAATCCCTAAAAAGCAAGAAGGCTCAGTGGAGACGAGAAACAGCAACGTGACCATTGAGCTCAGGGAATGGCGCAGGGTGTGACTAACCATACCTCTGCAAAGAGGCTGATTTTATCTCAACACAAAGGGGACCAGAGTGTGGCGTTTGTTTTAGATAAGCAGCTATGTCAGTCGAGTAGATCTGATGGTGTAAATGTTTCTCCTCATTCAGTTTCTTAAAAGTGTGACTGTCTCCCTGAGTTAGCCAGACCAACATGAGGGAAATGAATACGTGGGTCAGCCCAACACAAACTATAAAAGCTAAACAACTAACAACAGAAATAGAAAACAGACTTGAAAGCTGCCTTCAACTAAGCATATATTGCAATTGATATATTTTGCTAAGTGTTAACTTACATTTGTACTGTACTTTCAGTATATTCTGTATCACTCTGCTAAATCAAAAATCCTATGTAACAACAAATATCCTCAAACAAGTAAATTTGATATCAAACATTACACTTTCCAGGCATAGAATATCTAAGAGAATCTCGTCTGGAAGTATTGGACTTCAACAAGGAGCTCTTCCAGCAATACCTGGGGCTTTGGACATTTTCTTCCCTACATTCCTCCAAAAACACTTTAAAAAAAACATCCAAAAAACAATCAACCAAACATCTCTATTCTGTGACTGCTCCAGCTTTTTTGTTCCAAACATTAAATCTCTTTTCTTTACAGTATCTTCTATTCATCAGCTTCACAGTAACTCTTTGCATCACTTTAAACAAAAGTTAGGCTGAAGTTTATACTTAGTTGCAGATCAATACCTTTTCTCAGGGTTGTAAAAGCCATGAATAAATGAACATAACCAATGCAAAGCAAGACTTAATGTTATGCTTTCTGGATTAAATGCTGATTAAAATTTACAATATAAATCCCTTTGATTTAAGTCAATCCTCCTTGTTACTGCAATTAAAATGTATAATCCCATTACTAGCGTGGGAATTTCTCACCTGCATATGAAATACTCAGGAGCTTGCTGCGTTCCAGTGGAGGAGCCCAAGAAGACCACATTGAATGCATGGCTGGGAAGGTAACACCCTAGAAAACATTTAACTCTGTTGAAATGCTAGAATTTTAGAACTCCCTTCAACTTTACATGTTTCAAAGCTTATTTCATTTAAAAGCAGCAATGCAATCTATTAAGTTTCTTGTTTAGCAAGAAACTTATAAAAAATGTGCAAGGCATGAAAATAGGAATAGAGAACTAATTTCTCCTGGTTCTGATTCTGTATATACTGGAAAAGCAGCTTCAATACAAACAATAATGTTCCAAGGTCTTGGTTTCTGGAAAATGGAAAGGGATAATTCTAGTTTTGACCCAAGTGTCCTTACAGACAAAACTTTTTTCTTATTTGAAAAGCTTAGGCTAAAATATAGTGCAAATTTTTTAATTATTCAAAAAAAACCCAAACTAAGCCACTTAAAATTAAACAATCCATACACTACTCCATCATAACAACACCCACAGAGTCTAATCACTAAAATTCATTAATAAATTATTCAGGTAAATTTTCAAATTACAAAGTATTACCTCTCCCAGTCCTTCCAAGACTCTGACAGCTATGAGATAGCCAACTCCCAAGTTTGCAGCCAAGGGAGTAAGCAAGGTGAATACAGAGGTACCAAAGATGCCAAACCCCAGCAAAAGCTTCCCTCCAATTTTGCTTGCAAGATATCCTCCTGGAATCTGAGTAATGATGTAGCCATAGAAAAAAGAACCAAGGATCCATCCCTGAGTATCAGCATCCCAAGAATACTTTTCCCCCTACAAAGAGAAAAAACCCAGTAAGGCAGTAAGTTCAAAATAGCAGTTTTTCTAACCATATTTTATATAACACTGATACATCATTTAGTCCTTTATAACTGAGTTTCAAATTTTTTGTGGCCTACTCCTTAGGGTCTCCTTCCTCTACACACATCTATACAGCAAGCAAAGTTGTGTTAAAAGCTAATTCAGGTAGTTTACAGTCTGTTCAGACATATCTAGACCAAGCATGAGAATCGTTACAGCATGAAATGCAAGTGCTCAGGCAGTTCTCCCTTTCTGAGTTCCAAGCAGCTTGGGATAGGTGACAGGTACAGACCATGCAGTCTGTCTCAGTGCAAGTCCCACTTCTGTATCACAGTGGGGGCATTCTGTCACACTCTAGAAAATGGCTTTACCCACAGAAAAATTTATGGACAAAAAACCAAACAAGGAGATGAAGGTGCTTAAATTTAATATAAAAAAAGGAGAGCAGCCAAGGACAGTATTCACAAAGGTAGGTGGAATAATGGGATAAGCACAACAGAGGGAAGATGAGTTTACCAGAAAAAGTAATAAAAGCGAAGAAGATCAAATCAAGGAGTCCGCAGCTATAAGGGAAGTCAGCAAGAAGATATGGACTGTTGCCCAGTAAAGTGATTCTGAAGTTTGGGATCACTTCCAAAAGAAAAAAATTCAAGCATCTAAATGAGCAGCATAGATTTCACAGAAGCAATGAGACAGAATCTTCCCATAAAGTTTACTGTTATAATTTGTGATAAATAATAAATGACCTCTAAGCAAGCAAAAAAAAATGAAAGCAGGAAGATGATAAGAGTGCCCAGTAATAACTTCAGCTATGAGATCTATACAAGCCCAAATTCATGAAATTGAGGGGTTTTTTAAAAGCTTTCTTTTAATATCCAACAGTTTAGTTAAGAAATTTGATTTTAAGGATTCCTGGAAGGGAAGTCAGAGATAAAGGACATAAAGACAAAAAACATGATCTGGGAAAGAGATCAAAGAAGTGAAATGAAAAATATAACATGCTAATTTGTAATGAAATTTCATGCCATTATGACTATGAAGAACAGGCAAATGTGGACATTGATATGAGCTCTGACGCAGATATAACAGTAACGGTTGATCACTGGCATATAAAACAGTGAGTCATGACAGATCTACAGGGACAGATTAGCCAATTTTTAAGGAATAGCACAGGAAGGAGGTACATAAAAAACCTGACCCTGAGGGCAGCACTCCTAAATTAGCTAGTCATTTAAAGCTTGTATTTTCAGAATAGCTTGAAAAGAACCACTGGAAAGGCCATCCAGTAAAAAGCAGCCTGTTCTCTTCCCACCTAAGTAAGATTCTATCTATCACAGACTTCTACTAAAACCACTTTTACATGCCACATTACAGGACAGTATGTTCGAGACCTCACCGTTGTATTGCGAGGAACATTTATGGTGGAAGAATGCTCCGGACACACACTGGAAGTTGCATTCTTTGCTAAGCTTGTGTTAGGTTCTACCATGTCCACCAGAGCAACGCTTAGGTTCACACGTAATGCATACAGGAGGAAGAACCCAAAACAGGCCAGGAGTGCTAGGTTGTAGCGAGCTGAGCAGCATGCAGGGACTGAAATGAGAGCAAATGAAAAATGTTTGTTTTAACAGAACCCAACAAAATAAGAACACCTGATAAGCAGTTTTTACTAACAGTCTTGGAAAAAACAGAGACAGAAGACAAGCTAATTTTTCTTAAGGGGTTTATTCAATAGGGGAAGTGGCTGAGTATGGTTGGGAAAAAAATTTCAAAAAGCCCACTTTTGGACCAATGTGCAAAACAAACGTAATCTTGGTTTAGACAACTGGCAGCTACCCACACAAGAGCAGGGGCTGCAATGGAAGTCTGCTGTGTGGTCTGTGGAAATAGATTTTGAAACATCCTCTCCAAAATACTGTAATACTTATTCAAAGTAGAACTTCATACTTAAAAAAAGCCCCAATCCAAATTAGTGGGAAGCCTTTTATATACAAGAAATGCCTTGAGAAAACAGATATTCTTAAAGTAGTGGTAAAGAACTGTCACTGTGATTCCAGGTGTTTTCTAGGACAAGTCTTCCTTCTATAAGTTTGTTTATAAGGGAACATGAATTTGCTGACAGTTGCCAAACAGACCAAACTACCAGAAAGGGGAATAGCAAATACTGAGGTAACACTGTGAAACAGAACAGTTTCTCAGTTGTCCCTCTTGACAGTCACCATATAACAATGACAAAGGAAAATGAGTCTTAAGATTCAGCATAAAATCTGTGTTGTGACATTGACTCTGCCAGTTGTTTAAACACAGATATCAGACTTTGCACTGTAACATAGTTATTGATTTCCCTGTACAGTAGTACACAGCACCATTTGGCAAAGACCACAGTTGAGCTGTAACCCCTCTGCAGTTGCTCTTTATGAACTGGGAATGCCTCAAACCTACTGAGCAGAAATGTCAAACTGTTGAGAAACTACTTGAAGAACCTACTGAATATACAAATAGTTAGGGAGTTGAGTTTCCCCTCTTGTGAGGGAACTATGGTGCTAATATAAATTTTATAACCTGGTTGTCTGAAGCTCCAGGAAGGCTGGGGATCAGCACCTACAGATACTACATCGGTCTACAGTGATCTCATCTTCCTCTGACTATTCCGAATTCAAATGATGAATAGAACAAGTACATCTATGAAAAACAGGACTGATTGGAGCTTCATCTGATACCGCAGCACGTCACTTGACTGGATTCTCTAATTCACAGGAAAAAACAAAGAGCATGCCATGTGGTCAAGTTAAGGTGATACTTTCCCCTTCCCAGTAACTTCCCTGAAAAAAGGAATGAGGCCATGCAATTTTATTTTTTAGTGGGGACACCAACAGAGCCTTTCTGAAAGACTGTTCTTCATGAAATTAGGAGAAATTTCCCATTTTTGAAGTCTCTAACCGTGACAAACTTTTATGTGAAGTTCATTATGGCAGCATAAGTTGTTAAAATGACACAGGGATGTTGTATTTGCTACATTCATTAGTTTATGTATATTATATTGAATGTATATTATCCATTCAAATGAGTAATAAATGAGGCTCTTGTATAAATATGCAAAACCCCTTCCAGACTTGCAGTAATTGCATTCTTGCCCCAGCAGCATTTGAAAAAGGCATATTGGATTTTTAAGTGACAAGAAGGAGAGCAGCCAAGATTTGACTGCTTACTTTAAAAAAAATAGGCATCAAGAACAGGAAGTGCTTACTGCACAGAAACTAGTCAAACAGCTTTGTTGTCCTTTATTGTTGTTTAAAAAGCAATTTGCCTTAAGTAGAAAATGTATAGTCACATAATTTATAATAATGAATATGAATACCGGTAAAGCTATTTAACCATTCCACTTCTTGTACTTGCTGAGTTAGACAATAATAACAGAAGGCTGAATATCACAGTGATGATGTAAATCTTCCTTGGAAATGCAGATTAACTGGAAAATCTATTACTCCTCCTCTCTAAGATTCTCACTGAATTTTCTGGAGAGAAAGTTCCACAAAACAAGTGTGCAAGAACTTAAGGTCACTACTGTTGAAAAAACCCCCTGACATTAAATAGTTTATTATAAAAACCTAACAAACATGTAGATATGAAAGCCTGAAACAAACAGCTACTAAACTACTGCCTCCCTGTCTAAGTGTATTTGCAATACCTGAGAATATTAGATCAGGTTAGTAGAACAGAAGATTCAAGAAGATTCCAGATGTGTTTCAGTCACCCACCTCTTCAGGAGATTAGTATAATCAAAGAGACACAGACATGCTCTCCCCTAAAGTTTAAAGCAGTTAAATCATTATGTTCAAGGTCTTACCTTGACTAGTAGTCTTTGGTCCTACATCTATAGTTAATTCTGATTTCAGGGGCATGTTTTAAAGTACTGTAGCTATAATTGAACAAGATTCTTAAATTGCAGTTAAAAAATAGGTCTGTGCTGCAACTTGCACAGCAAGTTAAAGGAAGTTACTGGTCTGCTGTATTTTTTCCTTGTGGGTGAGGTGAACCACCTCCTACCGGAGCCTGATGCATTGTGCAAACTTAAGAACATATTGCTTTAGTAAGACTTGAACTCAAATTTCTCTCCGTCACTTTTATAAAGTCATTTTGTTAGCAGCTCCCCTTGAGCAGTCATACATTTGCTTAAGTAGGTTAGAGTATCTTTGCACGGCATACTGAAGAAGCTAAAAATCTTTTTACAGTTTGTGCATTCCAGGAGACAAAACAGCACAGACAACCCCCTAAACACGCCAGCTCTGTTGTCAAGCCCTGACCCCGTAACGAGCCTCCTCTCCTACAACTACGTCCATGTCTCCTTCCACCTTCCTTCCTCTCCATGTTTTCATAATAAGCAATAAATATTACTCAAATTCTGCCTTTAAATGAAATTCTGCCACGACCTCACAGTCTTTAATAGTTAGACGGGCATTTGGGCGGGAATTGCCCGCTTGCCTTCATTGCAAAGTCACCAGCCCGAAGGCAAGTGTGTGTGACAGCACTGCCTCTCCCCAGCCACCGACAGAGCGGCGACCGCTGTCACGACGCGGTGCCGTGTCTGACCCGACGCCCCCGGGCCCGATCCCCGGCGGCGCTCTCGGCCCGCGGCTCCATGGCAACGGGACGCCGCCGCACAAGGGCAGCTGCTGCTCCTCTCACCCATGCCGAGCTGGGACTCCTTCAGCAGCGGGGTGCGGTCCTCTCCCTCCTCGGGCTCCATCTCGCTGCTGCCACTCGGACCGCGCACCGCGCCCAGGGCCAGGGAGCCCAGCGCCACCGCTGCTGCCGGGAGCTCGGCCCGGCTCGACTCGGCTCCCGGCTCGGCTTCGCTCCCGGCCGGGCTCGACTGGCCTCGGCTCAGTGCAGCCCAGCTCGACTCGGCTCCTCTCCGCTCCCCGCCCGGCTCCGCTCTCCGCCCGCACCGCTCTGCCCCGGCGGCGCCGGGCACAGGCGGCCGCAGCCCCCCGCGATCACGTGACGGGCACTGCCGGGCGGAAACGGCTTCAGCCGCAGCGCTGCTGGCTGTCTTGCTGCCCCCCCAGCGGCCATCTTTAGTGAGGGCGGGCACTCCCCCACCCCCCTTCGCCCCGTGCCGCTCACCGAAGCGGCCGCAGGGACGCGCCGACAAGCGGCCGGGGCGCGGTGTCGTTGTGCGGCGTATCCCAACTGCTGTGGGAGAAGTTTTCCATATTTAGGGCAGATCTGATAAGGCAGATCACTCTTCCGGGCCTCCCGGCACACGGGCAGCACACGTGGCTGTTCCTCTGCAGAGGAGACGGGCTGCTGGGTGTGGCTGCGCTGCGGCACCACGGGCGGGGCAGGGAAGGCTCGGGGTGCGGGAGCTGGGGCTGTGTAGTCATCGAAACGCTCATGTAACAATAATTGAAATATCTGCAGCACAGGGGCTTTTTATTCTGTGTGCGTGTGCAGTGCCCAATTCCTGGAGTGAGGCTTTAGAATCATATTTTAAGGGGTTGGAAAGGACCGTAAAAGATCTTTGAGTCCCAACTCCCCCTGCCATGGGCAGGGACAGATTGCTTAAGGCTTTATCCAGCCTGGCTTTGAACACCTCCAGGGTTGGGACATCCATAACCTCTCTGGGCAGTTTGTTCCAGTGTCTCACCACCTTCACAGTAAAAAATTTCATCCTAATATCTAACCTAAATTTCCCCTGTTTGAATTTGTACCCATTACTCCTTGTCCTATCACTACAATTCCAGATGAAGAGTCCCTATTAGCCCCCCTTCAGATACTAGAAAGTTGCTATGAGTGCAAACTTATCCAGGCTGAACGGCCCAAACATTCTCAGCCTGTCTTCATAGGGGAGGTGCACGTAAAAATGCACCAATGTAAGTGAAATCTAAATTAATAAGCATCATGGGATATGCGATAGAGCTTTTCCTCTCAGAATCGGTGGGTTTCAACCTCAGTCAAAGCTAACAACAGAGTAGAGGTCTTTAAGTTTTCAGACTCTTACATGGGAGCCACCTCCACTTATCTGTGCCCTTGCAAGGGATGAGTCATTTTGATGATCCTGGTGATCATCTGCTGAAAGCCGTGACTTTGTTGAGATGCCTGTGCCATCCTACTGATGTGTAAGTAACTGCCTGGAAAATTCTGTATTCTGGAAAATGGAAGAATGCAAAAGATTCCTGACAGCTTCTTCAGCTATATCATTTCACACAAGGTAGTTACACTGAGTTTGCAAGTATCAATAGAATGGCTGTGGCCATGTGCCAGTCATACAGCATCACATCTACGTGGGCTTCTCTTTTGGTTCTGAAATTAAGCCTGAATGTCCTCTGTGAGTCAGACTTACCTGGAAGCCATTTTTACAGCCAAAATTACAGAAAGAAAACCAATTTTATTTTATTCTGAGAAAGCACACATCAAATATATTTCTCAACATTTTATGAGAAGATTTGGTTTGTAGTACTCAAAGACTTTAGCTTTCCATTTCACACATGATGTACTCTTCCTGGCCTTTCTGTACATACCACCAGAGAGACCCCAGGGCACTAGCATCCGTCCATGTTGAAGGAAGTATAGGAATGTATGGGCCAGGACTGTGTGCAGCATTCCCAGGATCATGAGCATGATCATTTCCACCCATAGGCTGAACCCCAAGCTCTCCATAGACTCTACTGATCATAACTCAGGGATGATGAGGAACTGGAGTGGTAGACAAAGGTTTTCCTAGGTGTTCCCTTTATTTTTTAACCTCTCTTGTTTCCTTTCTCCATGGCATGTTCTATCTTAAATCTACCTATGCTCTTGATATGGGATGATGCCAACAAACCTTGCAATAGGAAGGAATGTGGATTTCCTTGCCGTGCTGCCTCCTTCTCAGATCTTACAGACCTGCACTGTTGAGTGAATCTTCCTCACCTAGTGGCACACCAAAAGCAGCTTGATTGTGAGGCTGCCGCCCCGCAGTCAAAAGGTGACACCCATAAATACAGATTCAGGAGTGTGTAAGGTTCATTGACATTTGTCACAGAATATAAAAATGTCATTTCTTATTCCCTGGAGGCTGACTTTGTGTGTAGCTGTATGGAAACAGGTGTGGTTTTTCTCTGTCCAGCCTATCAGGCACTGGTGGTTGTTGTTCTGCTCTGTCAGACTATGTCATACTTGTGATGCAGGCCTGATGTGGAGGATTTGAAGTATTTTCTGACTTTATTTATTTTTATTTCTAAAAACGACATTTGTTTGTAATCAAACATTTTTGCCCTGGTTAATTTAAATGCTGGATGCAGCTGTGCTCTGTGCTAGGCTGGAGAGGTGGCAGACGGCACTTCTCAGTGCCCCACTTCCCTTGTAGTCTGACTCCACAGCATGAGAGAGGAAAACAGCAGAGGTTTGCGCTTCCTTTCCTAAAACCCACCCTGATATTTCACATCAAGCTAAAAAGACACGCTGCAGTATGTCTCGTATAGAGCAGCAGAGGGCTCTCTTTCCACGAAGTGCTTTTGGGAAAAGAAACCTTGGATGGTGCCTGGGTCTTCTGAGAAAATCCAGCTTTGTTCCTTGTGCCATGGCTCCCTTGGCAAACTCTGAAAATGGTGCAGATAGGATATGGCTACACTGATGCAGGAACACATTTTAAACTGATTAATACTATCTATACTCAAAGGTTTAGAATATGAAGAAAGTGGTCAGGAACAATATATCAGTGATGCTAATCTAAGTTGCAGTATTTCCTCAAGGAGAAAATAATGTCTCTTCTGTCAGGCTATTAAGTTTTATAGGATATAATAATGAAATTGGTTTTGGGTTCCCACATTTTTTCAGTCTTTTAAAATTATTTTTCAAGATACCCTTATTAATTTATACCTTTTTAAAGAATCTGACTTTTGAAATCTTGTTTTTTCAAGATAAACAGAAGAAAGGAGCAGAGAAATACAGATCATATTCACAATATAAGAACTCTCTGGTTATTCTTAAATAACTGAAAGTAACATACGCGGAGTTCAATGAGCGACGATTGAAATATCTACTTTTAAATTTGTCTAAGTCTCCTTATACACATACAGTACACATTTATGTTGTAAATGCTTAACAAAGATATTTACATTTTAGAATGATAAGTTACAAAATGGAAGAATATAAAGGTAAGGTATCAGATTGTTTGGATGAGAAAAAATATGCACATATATCCAAGGAAAAATGTCTTGGTTTTCTCACAAGAGAGCAAGTTACAGTCAATCAAAAAGGAAAAGAACTAGGATGCCTTGAGCTGTGCAGTTCTCCTCCTGCAAAGCCAAATACAAAGTCATTACTAAATCATGCATAAGATGATGCTGACCAAATCAGAAAAGGCTTATGTGGCTCTGGCAGTACAATGTGTTTTCATCTGTCTGGAAATATTCTGTCTGCTGAAAATGCTTCAGGGATCCCTGTCACCATGGATATTTTTGCCTGGGGGTTTAGGTTGGGAGGGGAAATATCCTGCCCACTTTTCTTATTGTTTGCTAGCAGAGGCACTCTGTGCTGTTAAGTTTTTGACATGGGTCATGACAGCAGAATGCCTGGGACTTTCCTCAGTTAGCAACATTGCTTTCATAAGGAAGAAAGGAAGAGTGTGTTGTGTCCTCTAGAAAATTCTGCTCTGGGTTATATGGCAATGCTCAATTAGATTTAGAGAAGTGGCTTAGGCTTTGTATTGCTTAAATTTTAGCATTGTGGTAGCCAGTGAAAGTATAGAGGAAAGTACAGGCAATCTTAATGTCTAGACTTCCTTATTTATAGGTATTCTTCTGAAAAGAAATAGGAATGGCACTGATGCTGGACATTTCCTATTAAAGAACTGGCCTCTGTTCAGGACACTTGTCTATACATGGAAACATGGACTCATATTACTCCTTTGTCAGTGGCATTTAGTAACTGCAGTGAATGCTGAACCTCAGGCAAGACAAGGCACCTGGTCTTTGTGTAATCTTCTTTCTTTTTAACTACAGTTGTTTTCTTATGTATAGAAACCATAAGTATCCTTAGGGAAAAAAGGTGGATTCCCCTCAAGCCTCGTGGGTGAGTTCTATATTTGCTGGGTTAATGGCTTTAAATGCTTCCCCATGGATATATAGAGTACCAAAGGATGTTGGAGAGCTCACTAAGAAGTACAATTCTTTTGTCAGTAGACTCATAAAAACATAGGAATAGCTATAGTCTGTCAGACCAGTATTCCATTTCCCTCAGTGTACTGTGTCTCACAGCAGGCAATAGTAAATGCTGGGAGAAGGACTGGCACAGACTAAACATAGGGTGATGCATCCTCTGAATAGTCTGTGGATGTTTGAATACACTGATTGGTGACTCAGGCCCTTCCTGAGCAAGATGTGGTACCTCTGTACTCAGTAGTCATTTAGACATCTGTCAGACAAGAATTTATGCCATCTGTTTTTGAATCTATGTCAAATTCAGTATTCATGTTCTATGTGGCAAGAAGTTCCATGGCTGAATTATATACTGTGGATAGGGTTATACCTGTATGGTCTTTCTGAGAAGGAATGCTTTTTTTCCTGAATCCCCAGTGAATACCTTCCTCTCCCTGTGCACATGCCTACCCATAGATACCTTAGCTTTTAAGGCATTTTACTAGTGGAGAGTTATGTTGGACTTACGCTTTCAGCTGTGTGGCTCAGTCTCGCTAAACCATGTCTTTGTGGTGCGCGGCGGGCGGCCGGCTCCCGCGGTGCGCACCGTGGCGAACTTCGGAGAGAGCTTCGA
>VYXB01003377.1:1026243-1108327 GCA_013397135.1 Pachyramphus minor | reverse complement strand
TCTTTGTCTTTACAGCACAGTGGGACTAATTTGAGAGGAAGCTGGTTTGGTACTGAAGGTGGTGGGAGAGTAGATGTTCTACTGTGAACTACACAGAATGTGTTTTTAGTGCTGCAAAATGCAAAGTGAAGCACTTCCTTTATCCTTTTGTATCTCATGCAGTGGTTCCCTTGCCTCTTCAGAGATGCCATGAAATTTATAGTTATAGATGTTTTGATCCTTTTCCATCTCCTGAGCATGTGAGGAGGGGATCACCAACGGCTGTATTCATGGTCTGTTCGACCTTTATTCAAACCACTGAATCACTTATATCTGAGTAAAAAGGATGCACAGTAGGAAATATTTTAAGGATAAAACTGACTTCTGGAATCTCTGCGGAAAATAAGCTTCCTATGCAGACATAACAAAGAAAAGTGATTTTCACCACAGTTAATATTGAAACAATATGAACAGTACTCTGAACTGTATAACCTTAAAAATGAATAGTGTAATTTACAGACCTCATCCCACCACATAAATTCCACTGACTACGGATGGGTTAGTACACTGGAACCTTATGCCTTTTTAGCATGCCCATTTCCTAGACTATCATTCCTACAATGGTTCTCTTTTTACTTTGGAAAGGTTTTTCTACAGCTATTCTTCATGCAAACGTAAGAATTATTTCTACTTTTTCAATTTTCAGCAACATGCTGTTACATTTGCAAAAGCTTCCAGACATGCTGGTTCTCTGCCTTGTTTGCAAATTCAAATTGTGCCAGAAAGGCATGCCAATTATCTGTGATCACAAAATTAACTGGATTTTTCAGCAGTAGTCTGATTTATGCCTCCAGTTCAAGTCACAAATGCGTAATCAGTGTTAAAATGGTGGTTGATAGGTCAGTGTGATGAAATCTTCCACTAACTGCTTCACCTTCAGAGAATCATCATGTATTCAAATAATCTGATTTCCTTCTGACTGTTTTGTATTTCTCTAATCATCTCTTTTCTTAAGGTGGATGATGAATTTTTCTGCTGAAAGTAAATGCTGGAAAAATTATTTTTTCCTTCAGAAATAGTGGATTTATTGTCAGAAACATAGAATAAAAATGCTCGTGTTGTTAAGTCTGAAAATGCTTTTTATTGCCAGTTTATTGCCAGCAAATAACTTGGAACATAGCAATCAAACTCTGCTTTTTTCCTCCCATACACTAAGGATTGATAAATTATTATAAGTCAAAACTGATACAGTTCATAAGGAATATTTGTCTTTAGTGTCAGCAGATGTATCTAAACTGTTCAGACAAGGAATGCAGTGGCAACTCACGGGTCAAGTTGCTTACAGAATCAGTGTCTTAATTACCAGTTAGTAACACAAAGTATACTATAAAACAAAGCAGAATGAAACACTTGAGAAGTTTGTAACGGTGCTACAAGTAAGATTAATTCTGCAACTTCATAAAATGAAATATTACATTTTCTTCTCTGTAAAGACTAACATTCATAATGTCAGCTGCCAACAAATGAAAGACCTTAATGTGTTCTAGTGAAGTTTCTTTCAATGGAACTTCTGCTTCCTAAGTTTTCTAAACAAGAAAGCATTTGAGCTGCTCCAGCATAGAGCTTCTAAAGGCTATCAAATGGCATTTAAAACACACACATATGCACACACTCTACACCAGACTCGACCCTTCCTTTCCCCTCTGTGTTAATGGTACAGAGCATCTCCCTGTAATTAAACTAAATCCTGAAATCTTGACCATTGTGGTTGCTAAAGATCCCATGCACTTTTAAGAAGAGGAGGGGCAGTAACCACAGTTTCCTCTGCATATTCCCAGCCAGGTAATTGCCTGCCTAGAAATCACCCATCCAGCTTCTACCGAGTAAGTGATTTTCACTCACCCTCTTACTGAAACTGCTGGAGGGCATTGCAGTCACAGGCTGACAGCTGTGTTCTGTCTTAATTCTCTCTTGCTTTGCTGAATATGAAAACACTGCTACCATAACACAATAAAATGAACAAAGTGACAGAAATATATTTGTCATAAAGTTTAGGAAGAACAAGTAATCTAATAAAAGCATTTGTAAACCAGGCCATTAATCTCTACGAAAGATACTGCTGTGAAGTAGGTTATCCATCGTATCGTACCAGATAACACAGAGCTGAGGTGAAAAGTTGATGATCTTCAGTTCACACATTCAAGCTGGGCACATTTCATCTGTATTAACTGGGGCAAGAAGAAGAACAGTCTGGACTAGTTTCAAATGTCACCTGTGCAAATAAGGCAAAGCATTAGAAAGAAAACTGCCATTCACCGACTTATATTTTCAAACATGCTTAGGAAAGGCTCTTCTGGTTTCTATCTTCTTGTAAATTGATGGGAGCCTACAGGAGTCTAAGATGTTCAGACAGAAATTCAATGATGAAGCTCAGAGTAAAATGACACATCTTCCCAGATACACTCCAGAGATATTTAATAGGTTCTGTCATAATCCATATGTTCTCTTCAAAAAATAGGAATAAAAACCAGCTGCCTTACAATAAATTCTAACTGCAGCATGAGTTAATTTTAAACTGATGTAACATTCAGTCAGTTTTCATTTAAAATGACAGTGGATATCTTTACCAGAGTAAGTGTGGATTTGTAAAAACAGATGAGCAGCAGTAAATGTTTTTTCCTTCAAGACAAATTTTTCTTTATAACATGGAGCTTTTAGATAATAGGTAACTGTTCAAGCAAAGAAATACTTTACATTTATCATCATGATGATGTATTATTAAAGTACTGTACTTTGGGACTCTGTCAGGAATCCCTCAGGGATGTGGCAGAGCAGAGATTGTAAATGGTTCCTGATGCCAGTTCTGCTGGCTCAGGCCCTGAAATAATATGCCGGCTCTGGTGGCAGCAGGGTGGTCAGCACCACCAGACGCTTGGAGTGTGGTGTCTGCGGACTCCAACTACAGGTGTCAAAGAAAGGAGGGAAGAAGAAGGCTAGATTATGTTTGTTTATTTCTACTATTTTAGCCTGAAAGTGTTGCCTCCATGAGATTCCAAGTGATTTAGGTATTTTTAAATATCACCCCCTACGAACAGCAAAAAAATAACAAAAATACAGATTGAAGTAACCAAGATCCACATTACTAAATACAGCAGGCAAACCACTAATACTCCTCATTCCTACTGTTCAAACTGCTCTCAGCTTCCTAGAAAACCACAAATGACTCAGGAGTAAAGTAGTATTATAGTGTGTCCCAGAGATCAACAGCTTTGGCTATGCTAGCCCAAGAATGCAATAACTGAAGGAAAAAAAAGTATGACATTTCTTGGCATTTCAGAGAGACTGGTACAGATATGTCATTGAGACCCATTCGCTATCTTAAGATGTTTTCAAAACAGTGTTTCATCTTAGGACCCAAAAATAGCAGATTGGACAGGTAATTATCACATATCCTCTCTTCACTGTCCCAGTTCCTATAGTGTTAAGGATTCAATCCTTAATCATGGTCTTATGCCTGGAGCAAGGCTGACTAAAACAACAGCGTAAAGAATGCCTGTATTGGAACAAGACAAACTGAATGGTCCATACAAAAGCTCCAAGTTAGGTTTGCCCAGTCAAAAGAGAAATTTGGAAGTCATCATTTGCTAGGTGAACAGACCAGCTTAGTGTCCAAGACTGGACGTAAAGTCATATAATGTTAACAACTATGGAGAAAGCATTAGAAAACACAATTATGCCAAAGCTTGATGTTCCCATCTTTTGAATACTCTCTGCATCCTTCACCCCATTAAACTACACAAAGGTACTTAGGGGGATACACCAACTGCCATGTCATGAGAGGCAAAGTAGGAGTTTCTTCTGGGAAAAGAATTGTCTCTGAATTCCCATAAAATATGACAGGAGACTCTGATTGAGTTTTGTAAGATTAACAACTAGTGTTGGGAAGCAAAGAGAGAATTATTATTTTCTATAATAACAATGCACTCAATGTAGTCATGAGGCATTGCATTTCAAGACAATCAAAGGAGGAATGTTTTGACTTAACACATAGTTAAATTGTGGAATTCATTGAGATATAGAATGTTCATGAGGCCAAAGACCTGAACTGAGGGCTCACAGAGGGATCAGAGAATTTCCTAGAGGATAGGTCCAGATGCAATTGTTCATATCTAACTGCGGACTTAGAAAAGCCTTAAACTGTTAATTCCTGTGCATTATGAAAATCTACTAAGGGATAGATTGCTTCCTGAAACTTGTATTATATGCTCTTCTCTATTGCAAGCAATGGCATTAAACACTCTATGTAGGGCCAAAGTGGTACAAAAATAAGGAAAGTGTTTCCCAGTGTGAGGTGAGGTGCAAGAATGAATTGATGAAACATGTCATGAACATAAAATGCAAAGTCAACTGCATATTTTAAAAATTAGTTTTGGTGAATAAGCAAAAATGGACATGCTGTCCTGGATAAATCTCTTATCACACAAAAATAACATGCAAAATTTGTTTTTCTTTGTGGCAGGAAAACTTAACCTTGAGTGGATGACCTATCTTAATTTTAAAATAATTGTTTTCCCTCTGTATATTTCTGACTATGCAAACATTATACACATGCTTACCTTTAAAGATATGAGTGCTCCCTTGAGAACCATGTATCCTTTTTTTCTGTGCTGTGTTGATATGATGTTCATTGCTTTCCCTTTCAAATTTGAGTGAAGTGGATGCATCTCAGACATAGATGACCATTATGTAACACCTTTTCAGTGGCTAAGAAATCTACTACAAACCTTCCTAACAAAAATCTCCTATTAGCAGCTCCAGAACAGTTAATATTGAAGTAGCACTACTGTGACAATGCCAGTCAAGAGTGAACTCAAATAATGTTATTTACTTGACTGATAAAACATTTTTGGGGGATGCAGAGGCAAGCTGTGTTTAACCATTGGGCTGGCTGGCAATGCAAAAGAATTTTATTTTATTTTACATTTCTCCTTGTGTGTATTTTCTCTCTCTTTCTCTTTCTTTCCCAGATACACTGTAGTAAATCCATGCAGTTTCCAACCTCTGGATTAGGCAGGACCCTGGAAGACACAGGTCCAGTGCTGATTCTTGCTATTCTTCTTAAAGAACTGCAGAAAAATGTGTTTATTCAAGATATTTCCTTGGTTGGATCTATTCAGTCCCTTTGTCCCCTAGATAATAAAATATCTATATTTTTCATAAAGTCTCTTCTGTAAATAATTCTTATGAGGGTGGAAACTTCTGTGCAAAAGACTGCACATTTCACAATAAAAACTCACATCAACACCTTAACAAATATTTTGGCACTGCTCTGTGACATATCAGTCCTTTCCAGTGGCCTGCTGGCTTGATATGATGTATATTGTCAAAAATAAAGGTCGGTGAATTAGTGTTATCGGTAAAGGAATAAGGAAAAAAATGTTAAAACATAATCTGAATGCACAATCATTTGAATGGGAAAAATATCCATTTTTATGACTAGCTACTCTACACTGCAATAATACGCAAGCGAGTAGAAAGTGTCATAATTTAAATCAGAGTACACTGTTTCTTTCTGGGTTTCCACTAGAAACCTGTTGAATGAGGTGATTTATGCTGAAAGGAACACCATCTGAAAATGAGTGCTCTGTGTCTTCCTGGCATCTTCTTTGTGAAGTCTGAAATGCAATTTGCAAGTATGCAAAAGTCCTGTGATGGGGGAGGACTGCAGCGCTTTGCAGCAGAGAGAAACAAAGGTTCTAACTGAACGATGTGGGTGTTTAGGAGAGTCACAGCATGGGGAGTGGGACAGTGCTCAGGTCTGTTGGCTCCTGGATAATTTTCTGTAGCCATTGCATTTTATTTTTATTGCGTGCTAACTGTGCAGAGATTCCGTTACCTCCACTTGTTCCCGTTAATTAGTTCAGAGGAGGCTGGTAACCCATGTTGAACAGGAAGCTGGATTCCTTTTGCCCTTGAAATCTATAAATCTATGAGACCTCCAAAGTAACCCCTCCTAACACCATTAGGAGTCTTGATCATATAGGAAGCTCTCTGAATGTACAGTACCATGCAGGTCAGAGCTGTTGACCTTTGAACACTGTGGTTTGCAGGGCAGGACAGCCATCTCCCAGCAAGATATTTAGCAATTGTCCTTCTGATGCTCATGTCACTGTTTTTCTTACATCTTAGCCTCTGAGTAGCCTCTGAGTAACAAAACTTATCTATTACTTCCCTGGATAATAGCAACATCTACCCTTCCCATTTATGCAGAGCATATCATGAGCAGAGTCTCAGCTGATGTCTAAATGTGTTGACAAAGAACTTGGTTTTCTGAGCTTTCCACGGTGGCCTACATCTATGCTGATGCTAACATGTGACCTGATAAAAGAAGCTTTCAATTTTGATTAAGACAAACCACATGAAGAAATATCAGATGGTATGTGGAGCTGGCCCATGACTGTTATGAGAATGGACTCCTGTCCTTGAAAATTCAAATGAAAATGTTTATAAGGAAGTTGGTAAGGTAGAATAAATCCCTCTAATTGAGTAACCTAATCTTTCAAACAATCTTTCTCAATGCAATGCTATTTACTTTGGATTCAGAGTAAAAAGGGAGTTAAAGGACCAATGGGGCTTTAAGTTTCCCAGTAAAGTGGTGGCATTGTAGGAAAGGGGCAGAGTATGAGATGGTATTTATGGAATATAAATATCTATTAATAAAGCATGAAAAGACAGCTATGCAGCCATGATCACTCCCTCACTGTGGGAATTCCTGTGGACACAATTCACATTAATTTACAATCCTCTGTTTAATGCAAGATGGAATTAAACATGTTTAGAAAACTCTTCACATATACAGTGTAGGAGGATAGAGGGGAGGCAGTAATTAGCAGCTGACCCTACAGAGGAGAGACCTGCAGTGTCCCAGAGAACTTGAGAACTGAGGACAACTCCCTGAACTACTAAGCTGTACATGCTAAAATTCCTTACTTTTGAATTCCTGCACTGTGAGATATTCTTTGGGTGTTCAGAAATACTCCTGCAGGCAGCCCTAGGACATAACTTCACCATTTCCCATTCTCTCCTGCAGCCTTATGCCCCTGCAGCACCTTTCATCCTAATTTCTTTCCTGCACCACTCACACAGGGTGTGTCTCAGAATACACAGAGAGAAAGAACATACATCCCTCCATCCAAATGGTGCATTTCTTCTGCTTGTAACACCCACTTTGGCTCCTGCTCTTGTGCTCTGCTACATTAGAAGGGATCACCTCTGCCTGCTTCTCCATTTTTGCATTCCACTTTTCATTGCTTAATAAAAGCGCAGAAGCCACAAAAGAGGGGACAGTGGCAGCATATGGTCCAGCTATGGGAGTGTAGACAGCCTCAATTTTCATTTTTTAAGAGCCCAGGAGGTATCATTTGGGAATGCTTTGTGGTGGAGAAGGTACATAACAGATTCTTCATTTACTTATGATAATACCAGGAATGTATTTAGCTTCCCTTTCTAGTCCTGTGAGTTTGAGCCATGAACTTAAACCAGTGGAGCTATTCCAAATTTACACCAGTGCGAGGGTGAGTATCTTGACTTTGCATGTTTATTAATGATTGTTAGCCACAGTTCAATTTTAAATGCATTAATACCACCAAGACTTTTGTTTGACCACCCACTGTTCACAGCAGAATTGAAGTGGCATGTTTCTAGCCCAAAAATTGACACAGATGCTTATGTAGATAAGTACTACGTATACACTTCAGTCTGTGTTCCAGTGCTACTTGAGTATTTTAAACAGTAATATCAAATCAGGTATAAACAATGTGAACTAGAGTGATCCCCACTTTACAATAAATATGTGCCATGCAGTTATAAGGATTAACTGACAACCTCCTATTTGTTTAAATTGCCTGTCAACTATGTTTTGTTCTTTGAAAAATCCAACATGTGCATAATGCCTTCTGTTAAGTCTGGATGATTCTCTTAAATGGAAAATACACCCTACTGACCTCATCTGAAAAAGCTGTTTGGACTAATATAAATTTACTGCAAAGCCATTTAAATTTCCTATCTGTTCTTTCTACACTATGTTTAGTGAATGTGACAAGTTTAAGTAGATCTAAAGTGGATAATATTTTTCATCACGTCGTTGCTTTAATTGTTACTTTTCAAACTTCTGCTTAGTTTCCAAAATGAGCAGAAATGCAATGTAAAATATAACTTACTGACTCAAAGTAGTCAGGCAGTGGTCTTCTGACTAAAAAATAAGAAACTATCAGTTCCTAATATATGTATTCAGTATTTCTATTCACACAACATATTGTCTTGTAAATTTGAGAGACCCAAATGGACTTGTCTGATTACTCCTGTCCACAGCAACAGATACAACTGTGAGAAGGAGGATGACTCAGTCTGCTTAGCCTGTGTGAACACCAGTCACTATTGCTTTCCTGAGCTTGTTGCAAGGCAAGTTCCCTAGAGAATGTAGGGAGCAGGTGACATATTAGGTCTGAGCAAAGATGAATTCACTTTTAGGGAGTAACACTTTTTCCCTGGAGTTGGAAAAAGTGGTAGGTTTGGAGATAGTCTGGGTTTCAGGCAGGGTGATAAAGTGCAGACTTACCTACTTTGTGGCTTTTACTCCACCTTTATTGAAAAAAATAAGAGGAATTTGATTTTGAAATTTTTGTTCATTTCTTCCACAAATGAAACCATGGAGAATCATTGCTTCCAGTCATTCTCACACACTGAGTCAGTGAGGACCTGGGGGTCCCATGGGAGGGATGGGTGAGGGAGGTGATGGCTTTCAAGAGAGAAGGAGGTCTTTAGCACCATCTTCATTTGCAGCATCCACCATGGGGTACGATCTTACAAGGAGAGGTCTGAGCTCTCTTATGAGTTGAAAAAGGTTGAAGAGAGAACACTGAGAGCTTCGTCCCCTAGCTGAACTACTTCAATGACTTTTTTTCCCCCATCAGATTATATGAACATTAAGGTACCATCAGAAATATCACTCTTCAAAAATACTGAGGGGGAGGGGGAACCCTTAGATTTTTGTTTTAATATAAAATTAAAATCACCAGTGATGGGAAAAGAACATGACAGTATCTACACTGTAAGGAGAAATGCAAAGTGAATTTTAAATTTCTATATCATATAATAATCTGATGTTTCAATGTAGAATCTTTTCATGTTCTTATGTAAACCTTACTATGTAAATGTCTAACCAGCAACAGAAAGCTAGTAATACAAATTGAATGCCAACATCCAAAATAAGTATAGCTTTATATGTAGCACATTTATTCTTCAGTGTACCTTTTTCATCTGAGTTTTCCCAAAATATTTGAGGCATCATGTATGGTGTTCATTGTATCTTAGTGAAAAAAGGGAAAGGTTTTATTTCCATTTCAATCATTTATGTTTTCCTTTAAAGTGTAAAATGCCTTATCTAGTCAAGGTTGAGCCATTTGTGAACAAATCAAATATTTAAGATAGAAATGCACAAATGAGACTGATTGTTCATAAGCTGTCAAACAATCTGATTATAAATTCATCTTATCAACATATCTGGCTTTTTAAAACCCAGCAGATATTTGGTTTTGTTGTGTGACTCATAATGTTGCGTGACTACTGATGAATTTCACAACTGCAAAAGCCTTACTGAAAAATCCTCGTCTTTAGTGTGTTAGATAAATTAGACAGCTCTAACTCTTTGCTGCTATTGCAGCCACTATTTTGAATAATTATTTGTGTTATCAAAGCAATTAAGAATGATGACCAACTATGACTGCACTATGTGAGGAGTCCTTATCTGTCTCCCTGTCCCTGAAATATAGCCTCTGCCCAAAAGAGCTCATAGTCCAACTGCAAGACAACACTAAGCAAGATCCATCTCACTTCTGGGAGCCATCCCAGCAAAGGAGGGCTTTGAGAAAAGACTCTGAGGTATCTTTATGGAGAATTATTTACTTGAAAATGTTCCCAACAGATGAGATTGCAATTGCATACTGCTGGGAGTCAATTTTGTAGTTGAGGAGATGTATAAAGTAGGCTGGAAGTAGGGCATGATGGCTTTGAATGTGAAGGGAAGTATTCTTTATTTTGTATATAAAATAGAAGGGAGTGACCCCATAGAGGATTTTGTGCACTCAAAGGGATAAACTAAGCAGATTATCACAACAAGGTATCTTCAAAAGATGGGTTGTTTGTCGAGGCTAGAGAGAAGAAAATTATAACAACCAAAGAGAGAGCTTGAATGACTTTTTTGCTGTCTGCCTAATTTTGAAAGCCCATTAGAACTGACATACAAATAAAGCATTAAAGTTAGGTATGATCTTGAGAGAGAGTCTCCAGTACAAACTGCAACTTAAGGAGCAATTGATTACCTCCACAGCAGTCACAGGGTATTGCACTATTTTCCTTAAATTTATTAAACCTGACTGGCAGATAAAATGAAGCATGTGGTTCCTTTTAAAGTTCCAGAAAAAATGCTAGCAAGCCAGGTACATGTAGGTGATGTAAATCACCAAAAATGAATTTTGATGCCTAGGAGCAGAGGTTTAAAACCCTTCCAGCCTAAACAGGAAGATTAAGGTAAGAGCAACTCTAAGGTGAGAAGTGAATATTCAGAGCAGGTCAGGTGTGCTTCTCTGCTAAGTTAGGAGAGTGCCAACATTTTCATTGATTGCTAGTAAGTGGGTGCCATTGGCCTATTATTTTGGCTTAGTAAGAAATAAAATATTTTGAAATATGATATTTGATCTATTGTGGTACCCATGGAACTTCTCCATATAACTGGCCTAGTGCTATATATGTTTGTGCTAGCAGATGGCAGAATGACTGCAGCTTCAGTTTAGACTAAAAGTATAGGATATATGACTTCTCAGTGTGGAGGTGGCTGATGAGTTTATGGATTAGATTTTCTAAGAGAGAAAAGACTCATGCCACTGCCAGACTCTTCTAATAGACAGAAATGAAGTAGAAAAACTTTTGCCTACATGAAAGAGGAAGACCAATGCCAATCTAGTGCAGAATGAACACAGAGAAGGAGAGAAGGTCTGAAAGTTCAATTAAATATGAAAAGGCAACTGGAACTATGGATGCAGTTCCAGTTTGTTTTGGTCATAGGGAAATTTGGCTGCACTGAAGGACATCTGTAAGACAAATATGCAAACTAAATTTTAGAAATGGGTCAGTTTTGATTTCTTCATTGAAGAAATGAGTCACTTATTGACGAGGAAAAGTGATGGATGAAGAGATTCTTCAGGTATATTAGTAGAAGAGAGGGAAGAGGACAAAGAAAAGAAAGCTTGCAGAGCATTGGAGAAATAAAATAAGTAAACAAGGTCATTATGTCAAAGAGGAGTATTATATAGAGATAATGAGTGATTTCACTCCAGATCACTCAATAGTTTTCAGAGAGGAATTTTAATATGTGTGCTGGTTTTGGTTGGGGTAGACAATTCTCTTCACAGTGGCTGGTATGGGGCTGCGTTTTGGATTTGTGCTGAACACAAGGTTGATAATATAGAGATTTTTTTTTATTGCTGAACAGTGCTAACACAGAGCCAAGGCCTTTCCTGCTTTTTGTACTAACTGGGGGGTAGGCTGGGAATGCTTGGGAAACTGGGAGAAGACACAGCTGGGACAGCTAACCCCAACTGACTGAAGGGATATTCCATACTGTATGGTGTCCTGTCCAGTATAAAAAGTGGGGGAAAAAGAGGAAGGTGATGTTTGGACCAATGGTGTTTGTCTTTCCAAGTAACAGTTGCCTGTAATGGGGCCCTGCTGCCCTGGAGATGTCTGAACATTTGCCTGCCCATGGGAAGCAATGAATTAATTCCTTGTTTTGCCTTCCTTTGCATACATGACTTTTGCTTCCATATTAAACTACCTTTATCTCAACCCATGAGTTTTCTAGCTTTTACCTTTCCAATTCTCTCCCACATCCTACTGACAGGGGAGTGAGCGAGCTCCTATGCGGGTTTGGTTGCTGGCTGGGGTTAAACCACAACAATATGCCTGTTGACCTCAGGTACCATAGTAAGATGCAACCTTTTGAATGACCAGACCTGACTGAGGTTGAACAAACATATGGACAGAAGCAGCTGTTGTGTTAAGGAAAAGAGCCCTCTCCAGATAGGTTTCCTGTTCTGCTGTTCCTTGAGGCACAGTGTGCTCTGACTCCACACAGAGCTCACATCACTTGTGTGGTTCCTTAACAGTAAACAAAGGAAGAAAGTGAGGTGCTGTGGTTAAAACTTGCAGTCCAAGAAAAATTAAAAAAAACCTATTGCTTTCAGTAATTTCTATAGCACATTAAAGTCATGTTAAAATGTTCTTGTAAGTTTTCAAGAAAATGATCCTTGCCTTTTGTCAGTTTGACTCTTCCATCTCTCTCATAGACATCATGTTAAGTAAAGAACTTAGAATTAGAAACTACAATAACTTCTGGTCAATGGCTAATGAAAGTTTGATTAAAACAACACAACATTAGGAACATCCTTTTTTCATCATATACAGATTATTCACCACTCACTGTCACATTGCAAGTGTGTATCTGGGAGAAAGAGGCCAGTTTCTCAGATGCAGAAAACTGCTACATTGGGATACTTGATTTAGGGATACAGTCCTATTATGATCTGGCAATATACATTCTTGAACTCAAATCAGAGTCAGATTTCAAGTGAATGATGTAGAAAAATATAGTTGTATTTAACTCATAGCTGGAAAGTCCACGTATGAGTGAATCAGGTATTACCATACCTGATAAGTGGCACTTATGTACCCAAGTTAAGCACTTGAAAGACAATGGGTCTGTCATATTTCTGAGCCTCTAATGTTAATTGGCTGGTAAGACTGTGTATCCATTAATTAATCTTAAATTATAGTTTTACACTGAAATATCACTAATCTAAAAAGGAATTGTTCGCAATATGTCAATGTAAAGAAACTGCAAGAGGAGTTTTTGTAGAGCTGACTGAGAACTTTCAGTGAAAGGAGAAAATCCATTAGTTTGTGTTTAGTTGGGAACAGTATGGAGACCTGGATGAATTCATGATTTGAGTGGGAGGGAAGAGATGACCTGCACACCAGCTCTTTGTTCCACAACCCATAAACAATGAAGAACGTATAGGGTATAATCAGGCTTTGCTATCCTTATTCTATTTCACTTCTGAAGTCACTAATTTGCGCTCTCTTTGGTGTCATTCATGAGAGTATGAAACAGAAATAAACCAAAACCCAGTAATACACAGTTCTACAGGGGTAAGAGGAAGGTTACTCTTACTCAGACAGGCACGCACCTTGACATCCATCCCTGTGGTTTCAGTATATTTCCTAGAAGTGAACTATTGTGGTTTTTTCTTGTTTCAATCCAGTTTTGCCAATCAAAAACCAACCTTGGGTGTACATTGCACAGAGGCGTAGAAACTGGAGAGGCTGACAATTTCACATTATTATGAATTATATTTTTGTGAGAACTGGAACAGGAAAAAATCTTCAATATAAAGACATTATGTTATGATTGCCCTGCTCTTAAAAGATTATCTGAAGAAAAAAATGCCACAAATTGTGGTATTGGAATAACTGATTTATACTGATTTCCTACTCCAAGGAATGAGTAAACATTAAACTAAGGAAACTAGAAACTAGAATATTTAAAGTACTCAATAAAAAGAATAAACCCACATTTCTTGAATTGACTAATTGTTCTTTAAAAGGAGAGAAAAAAAAGCAACTATCATAACTATTCATTGCTCTCTATAAAAGTAAAATATTTTTTCATTATAAAGAAAATCACTGCATAGATTTAACTTAAAGTACTTTAATTGAGAAAACTAGACCATTTTCCTACCCCTTGAAATAAAAAAGCTTAAGAATTATATAGGAGCTTAATTTGTTATATGAAAAGACTTAACCTCTTTATCTCTAGAGAATTCTCATTTCTCTAGAGCTATGGATGTTATATTCCATGTACTCCAAACAGTAGACATATATGAGCAGGCATGCTAACTTTTTTGTACATTATTTGGGGACAGGAGTTACACATGTGATGGTTATATCTTAAAGCAGAGCTCTCATGAGTGTCAAAGATGATTTTGTCATAAATTCAGATGTATATTTAGGTTCACCTTACTATTTTAGGGCTAGATTGTAGGTGTCTTTTGCATGGATGAACAAAGGCAGAGAGGAACAAGGGCAGTCATCTTTGTGTGGTCCATATAATTGCACTTACTTAGTTTAAGGAAGGAAGCGAGGTCTGTGACCCTGCCTTGCTCCACACTGTGGAGGTACACCATCCTAAAGGCAAACGTTAATTGGAAGCCTGTTTTAGTTAGAAAAGGAAAAATACAAAAATTGGGTTTATGTGAAGGAAGCAGAAGGACAAGTGAAGGGGAAAGCCAGTGGAGTTTAAAGCAGTTAGTAGGAAGCACTGAGTTTAATGTCTGTGTTGCTCAGGGTTGTCATGAAGGCAGATTTTGAAAATGGTTTGCTAGGACAACACAACAACAACACTTCATCAACTTTTTGAAGGGCTGACCATATAAAATTCTTAGCTGCAGAACAGCTCTGGACAGATTTGAAGAGAGAAGGAGAGAGAGAGAATGGGTTTGTGTTCCTTACAGTTCAGGGTACACTGTTTTATTTTTAGATGATATGCGTTTGAAATGGGTATCTGGTAGACCTTCTCCCCTGCCTCTTCTCTGCCTGCTGACCAACATCCCTGCCCCTGTAATGGCCACTCTCCAGCTGCCCCTTCACACCACGTGCTGTTGCTATTGCGTAACTCCCCATTATGTGCCCTTCTCTTGCCATTGTTGGAAATGGCCATTAAACCCCCCCCCAGAATCTAATATTTTTTTTTTTTCTCCCTTGTTCTGGTTTTGCTGCTGTTAGCCCTCCATTTACTCTGGAAAGGGTTTTCATATCCAAGTGTCTTTCAAGAAGTATCATCTTTCAACCGGAATATTATCTGAAGAAGACAGCTGGTTTATTGTCCTTACCTAATATAATTGTCCCCAAGTACACTTGTACATCTGTTACATATTTATGTGTTAAGGGTCTCCCCCTGCCCCAAACTGACTTAATTTAGTGATATTCTGCAGGTGACTAGTTTGCATGCTATAGAGGCAGAATGAGGTGTGAACAGTTCGATTGCCAGCAGGGAAGAAAAGTTATTATAACCTGCATGGTTTATAAAGCTTTATATTTGGAAATCATATACTCTAACCCCAGCCTTCCAGGTAATTAATTGGTGGTAGGGAGCCAATGGAGGAAGTGGATGGTTTTTGGTGCTCACGCACTGTATTTTACTTCCCACACACGTCTACATCATAACCAAAATCACCTGAACATAAAAAAGATTCTGCAGCATCTTCAGAAACATCAGTGAGCCTCAGTGAAATAGCTGAACCTTGAGTCAGCCCCTTAGGAGCTGTTATAAAACCATTTTTGTGAAGTAAAGTAGAAGGATGGGTGGGAAAAAGAAAAACAGATTTTGTCACTCCCGAAATATGCTCAGATTCAACCTTCACTAACCTCATTGTGTAAAACATACTGAAAATTATTAAGAAAAAGCTTGCAAGTGTAAATATACTTATTCTCAATGAAATCAACACCATCAAACTGATTTGTAACTATTCCCTTAATACTGCTATAAACTTTACTGCAGTGAAAACACTGGCTATACAGATTGCTTTCCTCTTCCTCAGGATGTGTTTCACCTTTGTGGCATTGCCACCATAAATCTCATGGTCCAACAACCCCTTGTCTGCAAGTGATTTCAAGCACTATCATAAAAACGAAACAGACAGACTTAATTTGAGTTCCAGACTTAAGGAAACTCAACTAAAATATTAGCATAATTTCACTGAAGACGGAGGAAATTGTTAAAATATGTGTATTAGAGAGTGTCTGCAATTCAATACATCTCTTAGCTGGCTCTTGGGTGCCACCCAGTGATTGATTTAACAGCAGGTTTGTAATGGTGTCTGTGGTGCACCACAGGCTATGTTAAGAAGCAGCACTGATCACAGGAGATCAGAAAAAAGAATGTTAGGAAGTATAAGAAGATTCATGACACGTTAAATCCGAACCTGTGAATAATAAGCTCTGTCTGATGGATTTAGTGTTTGGAGAGTTTCTATGTGGAACACTACTACTATTTGTTTTGCGTGGGGACTGACTGATTAGGCAAATGTTGTGCATATTTCTTCCTCAAAGAAATTAAGGAAGCTTGTAGTCTTTTGATTTGTTGTTCTTTTTTCCTTCTGAAAATAAGTAGCTATTGTTTTAGGATCATAGTGGGGCTCTGCTTTCTACCAAAATAATAAAGCCGTTTTCACACAGAAGGAGCATGAAAGAATGCTTTTCTGATGATCATTCTTTAAATAATGTCAAACCATTGGAAAGAAAGTGCTAGGAGAGGGTACAATTCAGGGCTACGGAATGCAACAGTATTAAACTTAAAATTCAACACGTGTCCACACAGCTCAGGTAATCGTTTGAAGGTGGTAACTGTTTAAGTTTTAGAGGTTTCATGGACTTCTTCTTTAGCTTCCAGTCCACGCTTCCACATCTCATAACATTCAGGTTTTTGGCTGCCCACAGTTTTCACACAGAAAGAGTACATGCTTTTCTGATGATCATTCTTTAAATAATGTCAAACCATTGGAAAAAAAGTGCTAGTTAAATACTAAAAGTGCTGTGATGGAAATCTGGTAAAACAGCTGGTCTTGAAATTGGAAAGTCCTTTCAAGTGATACTGCATGAGAGTCAGCCTTTGTCCCAAGGAAAAGTGATGGAGCACTGACTGCTGCCCTGGTTTAAAGGTCTTCTCAGGCAATACTTGACAACAATTTACAAATATTGATGTGAAAAAGACTTAATCTGTAGAGAGCTATTTGATCTCACAGAAAACAATTTCTAACAACTGAGTCAGAAAGATGGGGTGTATTTTTCAAAGTGGAGGAACTGAAACAATCACTCTCAAAGCATGGCTGATTCATCAATACTGGAGTTTGAATTGAGAGATAAGACGTCTTTCACAAAGTGAGGCTGCAACTGAAATTAGGATGGTTTTCATCCCAAAAAAATTAGGTGAAAGAAGCAGAATTAAATTACCAAAATGGGTCCTTCTGGTCTCAAAACTTATTGCTCTTTAGAGTGGGAGAAAAATATTAAACAGGGACAGTGCCAAACAGTTTTACTCTGTGTGTCAGCACAGTGTCTGGCTGCTGTGCTACATACTGGCATCTCTGTAACTCTCTCCCGTAAAATAGTTTGCAGAAATGTAAAATTTTATGTGGTGCTTCTCCCTTTGAAAGGCAGATACTCTCTCCAACCTAAAACTGAAAATCTCTTTCTCTTATGTTCACATTAGCTGGGTAGGTAGAAGCTACCAAATTAATAAGTTAATTAAGTATGCATGAATGCCAGGAAATTAAAGATTATGGCCCTAATTTCATATACCATAAAACAGCACCTTCTTTGCGGTTTCTTAGAGGGCTTAACAGAGTTCATTGGTTAAGGAGATAACTTTTTCTAGAGATTTAGCTTTAGATACCATGTTTTGTATAATTTTTTCATTACAGAAGTCAGTTTGATGGAATAAAATAAAAGTATGTTGAGTAGACTGGGAAGTGACCAGCAGGTCCAATGTTAGCACCTTCCCCTTCCAAGCAAAGAGAGAGGTTTTGAATTGAATACCTTTGGGCTGCAAGGAGAGAACAGGATTCTGTCAGCCTAATCTCATTATACATGTAGCCATTACAGTCAAAATGAGTTTCCTCTGTCTTAGTTTGGGTTGGAGTCAAAGCCAGTTCTCAGAGGAAAAGGGTCATTACATTAAGGTAGTAAGTTACTAAATTGAGCTTCCTATTATACTGGGGTATGTACATTTATGTTTTCTTTAACCATAGGAGATGAGATGTATAATTCGGGTATTGTTTACTGACTGGAATTTGGCATTATGTTCTGATGAATGAAAAAGAAGAATAGACAATAAAATGAAATCTATAAAATATTAATCGTGCGAGAAATGGTCTGGGACTGAGATTTTGTCCAGAACACCCCCACACTTTGAGAAGATGCAGCATTAGGCCAGCAATTTGTGGCTCAGGCTCATTTTAATGAAGTGAAATGAATAAATATATGTCATAGAAATCAATATTCTTTTGGCCACAATCCTACAAACATATGTGAATAATTTTGTGCATGTGAGTTCAATTAGATTATTCATGCACACAGTGTTAACTCAGATATGCAAGTGTTTGCATTATTGGAATCCCAGTTTATAGATGTTCACAAAGAGCCAAAATCTGCAAGAAAAATCTCAGATACCACGAATGTTCACACAAGTATGTGTTTGCATAGAGGAATAAACCCCTTTTGTGCTCATATGCATGAAGTTGCTTAGAGGCTTCGAGAAACCACTTTGAAAATCAAGGAAGGATAAGTTTCACATGCTTCAATATTTTACATGCTTAAAATATTTAATTTGATCAAGCATAATTAAATATTAATTAATTTGATGGCCAACAGGGAAGTCTTTTATTAAATCTGTAATGTGTTTGATATACAATTCCTAAGTTTTAGTAAATTTACATGAATTCAAAATGTTTTTTTTTTATTTTATTCCCTTTACATCAGGCTGTAAGAAATTTTGAACCATCCCAGACTAGATTCAGCATACAGAAATGCTAGTTAATGAATTTCTAGTTTAAATGAATACAATATTACCTAGTAAAGGCTGGCTACTGCAGCACCCTTTCTTTACAAATGTGCAAATAATTGCAACATCATGATGAAAATACATTTTTGTATTGAAAAATTAATCATACAAAAGTAACTCAATAAAGTACCTGTTTATTTAAGGTTTCATAACCCATAGGCTTAAAATAGCTTGCAGGCAGACAGGGTTAAATGGAGCATTGCTGCTGTGCATGCTGACAGGAGGTGTCAGGCAGCCCTGGGACCAGGTCAACTCTGGTGCTGTGCTGTTCTTGCCATGAAGTTTGGCTTGTGCTTGGTGCTGGGAAGGATGCAGTTCTGGTATGAAAACAAGGATGCAGGGGCAGCATGGGGCAAGGTGGGTTGTGCAAGGGTTGGGGCACTAGCCCAGGAGATCTGGCTACAGGTAAAAAAGGAATTTTGATGGCAATGTGAGGAAAATAACATCCTCTCTTGTCTTTTTCTCTTTTTCTATGAAAAAGGTAGGCATAATCATGCTTTTCTATCATGTAAGGGCAAAAAGCAGAGACTGAAGGAAGTTCTTTCTCTTCAAACAGGTCAACAGTGCATCCATCATTCAAGAATCAATCAATAACCTTTAATTAATTAGGTAACTGAATTAAAAAGTAATAACTAAAGTTACAGCCCACATGAAAGACCAGCCAAGGTGTAAACCAACAACCTTTCAGTGAATTTTGAGTGAAAACCCAAGGATACAGTAAGCATAACAGTATATTAATTTGGTGACATTTTGTCTGTGACAAAGAGAAAAGGAACTTATAAAACCAGGAAAGAGAACTGGAACAAGCCCTGTAAGTGGCTGACTAAGGAAAAGTTTGAAGAAGGAGTTTTTCAGTTAGGTCCTGGCACAAAGAGGTACAGAGTTCTCTGCAAAAAAATCTTCCTTTTGCTATTTAGCCATTGCTTGAAAGGATAAAGAATTTTGTATACTCTTCGGAAGTGAGCAAAAATCATTAGATTCTCTGGTAGAATCATAGAATCATATCATCTCCTTACTCTCTATTGAAAAAAAAAATTGCAAGAAATTAAATCTGTGGTAGCCACATGAGATGAAAATAATGTGTCAGATTTAAGAATATGTAAGAGCTCAAACACTATGGGACTGTGCTTTAATAGTATCTACCTGTGTGATGTCCTCTGGCTCAAGAGAAAGGCCGTAGGTATGTTCCTACATTACTCATTCATCCACTCAGTCACCATTGAGAGTTTTCAGTCTCTCTGTCCATACAGGACTAGTCTAAAGCTCTAGAGAACTGAATACTACAGTGAGCTTCCTCCTGTACAGGGTGGTCACCAACATGTGGCTCCACTGTCTCACCTCAGGTGTGACAAAGGTACTATAAAGTGATAAAGGTATTGTAACTTCCTCAGCAAAATATACTTTAGATCAACTTGCTATTGAATCATTGTTTGTCCTTGAGAAGCACTTTGATAGCAAGAAACTTTCCCCCTATCTCTCCAACATCTGCTAGCTGAAAATACTGAAGTCTTTTTTTCCTTTCCCAGTTTTTCAAACTAATATTGATTTTACTTCAGCTAAAAATAGTTCAGTGGGAAAATGTCATTCAGAGGTGCCAGCTGACTAAAGAAGAAAAAGGATAGCATCTCATAAAACACAGAGTAGAACTGAAAATTCAATTTTAATATTTTTCTGCTACTCTCAGTGGATTATGTTAAATCTTACATTCAAGGAAGCATGTATGATAAAATGTTTCTATGATTCCTTTTAATTCTACAGCCGAGTAAAATTTTGTTGAAAAGACTGTTTTTAAAACTGAAAAAACATAGCAGATTTATTTTAGTTTTGCCTACTGAGATCCATACATTTCACGGTAACTTTGCAGTGAAGCATACTAAAAAGGCACCAAACTCAATAGAGTCTGACCCTCATTCTGACAGTTTTGGAGCTAGCCAGAGGTATATTTAAAGTAATACTCATTTTACTAGAACACCACACTGCATGAACTCCTACCATACGAGACCGTGGTCCTAATGTCATTTAATGTGTCTGTGTCATCTATTGAAACCTTCTTCCAGAGTAAATCTCTCTCCTTTTAGAAATAAGCCTTCCTCACTCCAGCTACTGCACCCTGACCTGCCTTGGATAGTCCCCTTCCTGGCAGCAGGACAACAAACCTTGTTCAAACCAGGACTTTTTCTCTACTTGGAACACAACTGTGACTGTAACAAAGTTCACTGTTCAGGCCATTCCGGCAGTAAGCAACGTGGTTCCCAGCAGTGTGCTACCTGCCTTGACTGACTAGTGCTATGTTTGCTTTGCATTCATTTTCAGCTTTTGCCCGGAAAAGAAGTTTAGGCACAGAGTGTTTTTTGGTTATGGCTTTATTTATTTCAATGTGTACAAGATTGTGTCTGTCTGATATCAATGGTGGCAAGGTGAAAGGAGCTCACATTGTAGGTAAGGAGAACAGTACAAAGCCATATTTTGTAGTCTTGAAAAGAATTTTTTTTTCTCCCTCTAAATGAGTTTTACACCTATGTAGGAGGTTATGTAGTTTTGAGTGATAGCTGTATTGACAATTATCTTGTGTAAAACAGTGCTTCAAGTATAGGAAAACAAGCCGACTAAAAACCTTATAGATACATTCTGAGCATTTGAAGTAATAAGTGTCTTTGTTTTCCTGGATAGTCTATGGGAACTTAGTGTCTGTATGGGTCACATCAAAGATATGCTAAATTTACTAGTTAGCTGTGGCTACTGGGTCCTCCAGCTTTCTGGAAAAGGTCCAGAGCTGAATACTTAGGAACAGCCCTTGTATAGAAAGTTACTTCACATGATACGGCTCTCTGTCTTATAGCTACTGGCAATTTACTGCTTGGGGATTTCCTGGGATGAAAGTTGAATCTGCATCCTTGTATTTAGTAACTGTTGGCAGACTTCTGTTATGTACATTTGTTTCATCTACTTATTAAACAATTCCTATTTTTGATATTTACTATGTCCTGTGGTAATCGAATAAAAAAACTACCTAGAGATTGCTTCTTTTATAACTTCTGAATGGTCATTTCTCTTGGTGTGCCCAATTTCTGCATCAGGAAGGCACTCTGGAGAGTAAAAAACAAACCTGATATGCTTATACCAGCCAGTGTTGATTGAAAGCTACACTGTAGAGTTCTGCATTTGATTTTAACTAACGCATTATCCCATAGGCTTGGCATGAATCTATAAATTAACAGATAAGGGGGCATGAGCAAATGCAAATGAAGGGAGAGGCTAATGTTGCTCAGTCCTCAATTTAAAGAGTAGCTGCTTTAAATAAACTCTCTCATCCCTTGTGATCATAGATGGATTGCATGATCCATCCTTGAACCTGCAGGATCATAATCCATTACTGAAATCTCTTGTAGAAAAGAATTTGTTTGGGGTCATCTGAAAGGCAGAGAATCCTTCTAAAGACATCAGAGAGAAAGAAATTAGGATTTCTCCTCAGGTTGTTTAGTTGAAAAGTAGATGGGAACTAAGAGAATTCCTTCCCACCTTCCAAGGCTGTCCCACCTCTAAAGGCAAGGAACTCCTTTGTGACAGTTCAGGTTTATGGGACATAAAGATTTCAGTTCTGTTTGGGCCATTCTAAGTGGTTTGGTGCTTTTTTCCCCAAAAAATGTTATTGTTGAACTACATTTTTCTTTGTTTGCGATAATTTGCTAGTAGGCATCACTGCACCAAGTCTCTGTTTTTGACCTCACCAACTCTGAATTGAGTGTGTCTTTCTCTGGAAAAACTACTGCTTCTTCTTCTATGCTTTAGACACGAATTTATTGACCATGTCCCTTACAACAAGGAATTTAAGTGTATAAGTATTCCCTCTTCTCAGTTACTATTTGAGAAATTCTTCTACTGTAAATGAGCTGGAAGAAAACCTTTCATTTATGAGTGTCCTCTCTTATATGGCACTGAAAAATGGCTTCCTAATAACTGAGACCAGACCATCCATTAATTCAAGACAGGTCACTAAGTGACCAACAAATACTAGAGACATGAAAGTAAGCAGTCTTATTTCTCTCTGCAGACCTTCAAATCCATCCAGTTGTCTGTCCTCTAGGCTTTTTTCTTGCCATGGAACATTCAAAGCTGAAAAAAGTCTTCCATTACTTGTAACCCCATATAACACTCAGGCATTTTTGACAAATGCTTTGAACTGTAGTGGCAGTGCTGAGCTGGGTATTGCCTACTTCCACAGTCCTAATTGTTCTGTTGTCTCTGAATTTGAAGGTAATAAAGAATTAATTTAGTTAAAGTCACATGAGTAGAATGCAGCAAGATAGTGTGCCTCCTCACTACAGTATCAATATATTGGTACCTGTACTGGGAGGATTAAGTCAAAATATGGAATAATTAATAATACTCCAATAAAGTTCCTGCAAGAGTAAACACTAGACCTTTTTCTGTTTTTGTTAATCTCTGGCAGCCAGATAAAATAGACTCACTTACCTCCTACTCCAACCAAAGTAACTTCTATTTCACCCTGATGCCGGGTATAGTATACCAAATCAATATGACCAATTATACAAAAGTATAGTATACTTTTCCATATATCTATATACATGCATATATATATACATTTCCATATATTTAGTGTCTAAGTGCTTTCTTTAAACAGGTGTTTATGAATGCATTCCTTAGTATGACCAACCATACAGAACGTTTGGAGGATTTCTGTCCACACTTAGAATCAGAAACAAAACACTATGAGAGGTTATGTCTTCCTGTATTCCCTGTCATACTTGAGCATACATGAAGAGAATGGAGAATTAACATGAATCTGTATATTGTAGAATAGGTACAAAAAACTATATAACTTTATGCACAAAGGTTTATTGAAACTGCATTAAAATGGATGAAAACAGACAAATGTTTATCTGCTGAGTGATACTGAAAACTTGCACCTTTGAATGTTTTGGCTGCAAAGGCTGACAGTGATAAATCACTTTCCAACAGCTGTGGACAGCTGTTTAAGTCTTGGGTCTAGAGAGCTTAATTGGGGAAGTGTGTTATAAAATTAAAGTGCCAATGGCTCATTAAGTTATGTGGTGACTTTGTGTGGCAGGCCAATAATACTGCATTCCAGGCTTTGGGAAAAGACATGCCTAACTCTCTGTTAATTAAGGGCTTGTCAAAGAATGCAGTTTTGCCAAACTGCAATGTTTTCATAGGAGAGCATCTGTGAAAGAAGACTCAGAGGGAGAAGCTATTTACAAACAAGAGTTTATTGCAGCTAGAGCAAATTTCTATCTCTTTATATACTACCTCTTTATATACTGATGCCCTGGGCAGGTTTGCCTTGTTTATAAACTACAGGGATACCTTAGATGTAGAGAGAAGACTACCAAACCTGCTTTGATACATAACCATTTCTCTGGAGAGATTAAATTATTACCAACACAGACACATTTATAAAAAATTCAACTCAACCACTAACACTTCCCAGCATAGAGAAAAAGGCAGGTTTCCCAGGGTGATCAGAGGATTAAAAATCAGAGACAGAGGGAAGTGAAGTGGGGTGGGCAAGCTGAAGTGTATTATAGCCATAAGGATTATTTGCAGGAATGTGTTGTCATCTTCTAAATATGTTGTTTACATTCATTTGTTTATATAGCAGAAATTATATTTGGCACTTAAGTCTCTTATGAGCTACAAGAGTGAATGACCCTTGCTAGAAATGTTGTGGACTGTAGAATGGGGACAGGGGGAATGTCAACTCAGAGGTAGTCTGCAATCTCACTGCAAATATGCTGGCTACTGCCTGGGCTGAGTGCAACCAGCTTCACACTCCGTCCTCTCTGCAGGGGTTAGAGAGCCACCAAACCTGGGTCAGAATATTTTCCCCTGTTACTGTTAGAGGGCTAAGGCCGTGACTCCACACAGCAATTTGGCTTAGAAACAGTCTGGGACATGTCCTCTGTCAGACTTGACCTGCATGAGCTCCCTAAAATAAATGCAAGTACAAAAGTACTGAAGGAGGGACCAAAATGTGAACAATATAATGAGAGGGATGATCACACCAAATTATTAAGCAGTCTTTCAAGTGGCAATGTGGAAATCTGAGACACATTCTCACTGTTTCTTTCATTTCTCCACCCAAATATTTTCCTTCACATTTTAATTAAAGATTTATGTCAAACTGCAGAACATAAAGCTCATTCATACCTCTGTCTTGTCCTTAAACTGCTTGCTTACATTGCTTGGGATTTTCCCTCTTCACCGTTCTGCATAAGTCTTTGATAACGTGTGATACATTAAGGTGGGAAGTTCAGTAGTTATTTCTTTGTTTGTTTCAATCTAAACATCATTCATTTATAAGGTCAGCTGTCAAAGACATCTTGCCTAGAGTTATTACAGACTCTACATCAGAGATATTCCCACTTACCTAATCATAAATCTGAAGTAATCTAAGTTTCAGTGCAGTTATTCAGGATTTATACTAACAGAATAGAGTTTGTCCCAAATATGCACCAACAAACAGGATACTCGAAGGGCTTTTAGTAAAGCTTTGGAGCATAGCTGGCATTCTGTAAAAATGTAACATGATGGAAAAGGGATAATTTGTGCATATGCCAAGAGAATTTTCTCTTCAAATTTGTTATTGACTATCTTGATACTAGGCTGCGTATCAGTTTTACTGTTACGTGCAAGACTGACTTTACTAATGAATTTGAAGCATCATGCTCCTGGTTAGAAAATCAGAAACTGCTTCTGCCGAAAAGAAGAAACTTTGTAGTACTTAGGGACAAGTTTTAATTTATTGTAGTCCTTCCTGTATAACTAACTCCGCGAAGTCTATTTCTTCATGAGTCTAAAGACCAGCTTGATGTGTTTGTTCACACGTTGTTGTTCTCTGAACTATTTATTGCTGTTGTAAAGTTTGAATGGGTATACTGTAAATATTTTCACAGAAGGTAAAATAGTCCTTATGTAGCATCTAATGAAAACAATTCCGTGTTCTGTCCCTACCACAGAAATATATTGAACAGAGCAAACCTCAATACTTACATAGGTATATTAGATATATGTATAATAATGTGTTGTTGCTTTTTTTTTCTCACTGAGGGGAATATAATTTACTCCAGTTTTTGAGTTCTAAAACTTTACTATGATAATCTTCCTTGTGTTTGTTAAGAGCTTGTTGAGCTCTCCCGCTTGGGAATTCATTGATGCATCTCTTTAATCAACTAGCAACAATGCTGTTAAACAATGCAAGTTGAAATATCTGTACCTCTAGTGAACATCTGTAAGAATAATGATTTCCCATGCATAAGTTACAACACTTGGTGCTGGAGTGTGTGCAGCCATTCTCCCTCACAGTCTTTCTGTCCCCTATTTTCAAGACAGAGGATGCAACTGTGGTTGAACCTTTACTGCCATTTAAACTTAGGACTGGTACCAAGGCCTGACTTGTCAATATCTATTTGTATTTGTATTTTAACTCTCTCAGGGAACATTCCTGGCCCTTAAAGGAATAAATAAAGCCCTGACATTTCTCAAAATTGCCACTGTCTCCTCTCATGAAACCAAGATTTGGGGAGGCAAAACTTCAGTTCTAAAGGTGTGTCATTTTTGCATCCTTTCAATGTTAACTAACACTCTTCCAGCAAAGACAAAGTACAGCCCAGGTCTGCTTCAGCACAAATAAAATCAGTCAGCTCAAGTCTCTCTCTGCAATGAATTAAATTAATCTTTTTTACTCTGTTCTGACATAGATGAAGAGCTGTCACAGGGACATATAATTCATTTCAGGTGAAGGATTATAATAAACTGACAAGAGGCAGTAACCTCTTAAAATGCTACTGCTCTTTTGCAAGCGAGTGACTGACTACAGGCTCAGTTTCTGTGTGGTTCACTTCATTATTTTCCGTCCGTATCATCTTTAAGGAGGAAACACACATCCTCTCTGTGGCTTAGGCATGTGATTTTTGCTTGTAAATGCTCCTGACCTCTGCCAGTGTATAACACATACAGAAAGCAGAGCTGATGTATAGCCAAGCAAGGTTGGCAGGCGTGTCCTACTCATCACTCTTGGCTGAACACTGCAAGAGAGGAATGCAGAAGCCTCTTAAAGCTTAGGTTGACAAAAGCAACAAAACTTTCCTGGAGTTTTCTTAGTGTAAAAAGATTATGAATCATACTCTATTATATTTGGATTTGCTTAAGAATGTATGTTGCATTCCACATAAGTCATGGTTTCAGTGTTCTCTGTTTTCCATTTCACTGTAAATTATTAAGAGGAACCTGATGTTCATTTTCAGTGATACTAAAAAGAAATACACTTTCCAGCTACTGTAATACATTCATAAAAGAGACTTCAGAATTCTCTGTGATAACAATAAAGGAATTTGCAGGTGCTTGGGCGGCCTGTGTATACCTAAAAATATAATAAACTAGGCAATCAAGTAATTGTGTCTGATGTTCTGGGTTAAAAATATGTATTTTAAGGAAAAATTACATGAAGATAAAAATGCAAACTAAGAATAGCACCAACAAAAAGCATATTAAAAGAAAAAAAGGTGCAGTGCATTTTCCGACTTTGCAAAGTATATAATAAATTGGAAGGGAGAGTGGGGAAAAGTGAAAGAGTTACTTAAAGGTCAAGTGCAACTTTGGGGCTGTAACCATATTCACCTTTGGTTATGTTTGCTCTTGAACTGGGGAACTTCAAAAGCGCAGACTGGTGACTGACATTGTGCAGACAGAGAGGCATTAAGACTTCTTAAGCTGATTTTGATGATATTCAGCTATTTGACAACATTCTCCTCTCAAAATACTTGGCAAAGAGAACAAAAACAAAGAGGTTTTCTTTTGCAGCATGGCTTCCTGGGCAATTGTCAGTGCTTTTAGTCTAATAGAATATCTTGAGCAGTAATCCTTTTCACTTTTACTTCACTCCTTTCAGTCCAGACTTGGAAGATTACACAAAGGAATTTTCATGGTCTTTCTGAGGGAATAATACTACTATGTATCCTAACACAGAGAGGAAAAGTCAACAGGTTAAATGTATTTGTCATTGGATTGAGCTAGAGCCTTACAGAGGTAACACCCTTATTACATTGTCATCTCTATGCAAGGGGACATATGTGCCCCTACTAAATGTTTTTCTTTAAAGTGTTCATTTTGTAATGCAAGTAAACTGCACTCAAGTAGATACACTCTAAATCATGCATATATTTAAAAGCTAAAAAATGAAATGACAGAAAAGATATACGAGTTGAAACTGTAGTTTCATAGATACCTTAAAATAACAGATTTATAGTGGACATTGACTTTCGAATGTTTTTAGTTGTAACAGTCTATTCTTTCTTACATATAAGCTACACTACTTATATAAGCTTAGAAATTTTCTATTAAACCAGTATTTGAGCATACAGAGCTTTGAAGGACCCCTCTGTAAACTAAAACTAAATCTCTTTTTCATGGTTTTACTACTGCTTCTTCAACACAATGTCTATCATTCTTGTCTCAGTGGTCACTAACTAGGTTATTTGTGTGTTTCCACACTGCTGCATCACAAAACATCATGCCCACTTGCCTCAAAAAGATAATATCTAACACATATGGAGACTGCCTTTGATCTCCACGGTCTATCTAGAGGTCACAGACCTGTCTTCTCCTCTCCCTCACTTCAAATAACCCCTTTCATTTACTGTGAAACTAAACATTGGAAAGACAAAGGCAAGAAAATAAAGGCATTGATTTAGTAGCACTTATATGTTTGGCTATTTCAAGGTAGATTTTACTCTCTTAGGTCACATTATTAATTGCCCTGCATTTCTTCATCATGGCATACTGTATTTGTTTTCATGCATGCAGCCTTCAAAATTCAAGCTGCTATTTAAGTCAATATGTGCTTTGTTCATAACTTAATAACCATTAAGAGTCCACTAATCAATTTGCAATAGTCAGCACTGAAACCAGTTCTGTCGGAGCTGCATGGGAAAGTTTGGTAATTTTACTTGGGTTTCAGAAAATAGATTTTTATTTATCAAGGTAAATTTGTTAATGCAAAAGGAGTGCATTGAGTGATATTTTAAATTATTGTGAAGATAAATCTGGATGGAAAGATGAGGGAAAAAAGCGACTCCATTGAAATCGCAAGGGCCTTAGGGAATAAAAGATTGTTCCACTCTAGCTCAAACTGTTGGTGAAGGATTACGTGGCAAATCATTTCATAGCAATTGGCAAAGGAAAACTTTTTTTTCATATGCAAAAGCCAGACATGTTTCAGTCACAGCCATTTTTGCTTTTACTAAAGGCTGATTCAGAAAAGCATGTAGGTATCTAAAGAAGGAACTGAGCAACATGTAGTCACATGTTACTCACAATCACATGTTCAAAACCCTATTCTTGAAAATGGCTCTACTACAAAGACCTCTCAGTGTTGGCCCTACCGCTCTGCAGGCACTTCAGGTTTTCCATATTCTCACTCTAATGCTCATAACATGCTCAGGTATCACTGCTCTCATTACTTACTGACACTCAGTAGACATTTAAAAACAAGGAGCTTATCTGCTTAACTCCTTTCAACGTGTCAAATCAGTAGAAGTTTTCCAAGCACATTTAAAGAATGAAAGTTTTGCGTGGAGTATTGTAACAATTACTGACTTTTTTTCTTCTTAAATACGTAAGGACCAGGGTAGTCATCCAAATTCTAGTATCTTCAATGATGGAAGAATACAAACTTTCACAGAAGAAGCCCTAGATGTGAGGCCACTGCATGTATTGTAGGAAATTCAGCATAAATGCTGTTTCTCTGCCATTAAAATGTATAGAGGCAAAGATATCTGCCATCTTAGAGGCAAAGAGATCTCTATGATCTCACAGAGTAGTGTCTAGGTCACTCAGAGCATGCACAGTAGAGAAGCCCTGGTTCTAGGTCCACCTTCTCTTGCAACTATTTGGGGATTATTTCTTCATTTTATGTTAAATCTCTATACGAAAGTTCTGGTATTGAGATGATTTCCACTGCTTTTAGGTGAATATGCACTCTGTCTTATGAGTTTGTTTTGGCTTCATCAGAGAAGTATTTCCTATGCAGTGGACACATGAAACAGGAGAAGTGAGGTCCAAAATAGCCTCTGGTTTTAGGGAACACTTCAGGGAGGCATTCAGAGAGAGAGAGCTGAAGAGTGAATCTGAACATCTGGACCACTCACACCTTGTATGATGACTTCAGGAACTAGAATATTAATTATGAGTTGTGTCTATCCATCTTTTTTCATCAGCTCATTTTTAAAGAGAACTATTATATTTTTCAGTCTGACTATGAAAATAAGTGAGGTTTCACCATTGGGAGAAGATATTGTACAAGGATCCCGAGTAGAGGGCACATTATTTTGGAAGATGGTAACATTTAAAATGCTCCTGAATGTTTTCTTAAATTTATTTCCTGCTCAGAAGGATGATAATCTTCATTCCTGTCCACAGGTGTCTGTGTCTCATCAGAAAATCAAGCACCTGTCCCAGAGAGCTGGAACACATCTGGGAGCAAGCGTCCAGGAGCAAGCACAGAGCATGAAGCATTGCATGTCCTTTATGACATTCTGCATCTACTTATAAGGGATGGAAAGAAAGATGCACGCATGTAATGCTGTCAGGAGAGAGCTGTATTTGTGTGTACTCTCTGCAAGAAACTGCTTTACACCGAACAAATCAAAGAGTCTCCTTAGTTAGCAGTGTGTAAAGATAGAGTTCTAGGATGGAAAAAAAGACACTACTCCGTGTACATGTAGATATTCACTACTTTGTGTACACGTAGATATTTCTATTTGTACACCCCCCACCCCCCCATCTTTTACTTGAAATTTCCCCTATAGAACATTTACTTCCTGAGCCTCCCAATTTACGTACAGCTGGATACAACTTTAATCCGCTTGGTCAACCAACAAACCAGATTTACTTCTGATGGTGTGGCAATAACCTTTTGGGAAACTTTGTGGGATGTAATTTTAAAGCTAGATAGAATTGGAAGTATGTCCATCTTGTCTCTGTGGCTATAATAAATTCCAGATGCATTTCTTTTTCTTGTTAGAATTAATTCTTCTTTAATTTACATCAGATATCTCTTGTTAACTATTAGTCAATATATTCTCAGCCTATTAGTTCTGTAATTAAGTCAGGGAAGAGGTGTTAGCAGCTGATCCTAATGGTCTTTCTGCACACCGATAAACTTTGCTGATGAAAGCAAAATTTGACGTAACATTAATACTTTAAGTGGCATAGATTTTATCTGTGATATTTAAGCACATTAAGGGAATGGCTGAAGAATTAGTCGATGAGTTTCAATGTGAGCAAATGTTAAATGATGTATTCAGGAGCTAAAAATAGTAGCACTGCCTGTACATTGCTGAGTAAAGAGTGGAATACAGAGACAAAGAACAGAGCTGAGTGGATTGGAACGGTAGGTACATGAGGATGGGGTACGTTGCTCAGCCGCAGTAAAAAAGGTTAATATGATAAGAAGAGAAGCTCTGCTTGGAGAATCTTCCTCTGAAGTTTTTGTGTCCAGATTTGGCCTAATGAAGTGTGAGAAAGCATCTGCAGAAGGACAGGAAACTGAGCAGAGGTTAGTGAGGCAATGACTGATTTTTTAGAGTTTAAGCCTAATATGCAGATTATATCCAAGGAAAAAGTAACAAAAATAATTAAAGTCATGGGAACTGGAGAGACCTCAATATAAGGAAAGATTAAATATGCTATGACTATTTTGTTTGGAAAGTAAAAGGAAGTAGGACATCAGAATTAAAAATAACAATAGCTAGAAAGCAATGTAGTCTTTCCAAAATGTAAAGAATGAAAAATAATTAAAGGGGAACAGATAAAGAACAGTGAGCTTAGTATGCTGTTTATGCAAATGACAAAATCAGCTCCCTATTTTAGAATGTTATTTTTAAAAGTTTCCTAGTAAAATCAGAAAGAAAAATAGACATATGTGAAAAATGCTTCTTGAGCCACAAGGACAAAACCAGACAGAACAGTAAAAGAGAGCCTTTTTTTTCCTTGCAGGAAAAGTGACATTTAAAGGCAGTTTTCAGCATGAGGTGACATTTTGGAAGACAACTGAGCTTCAGGAAGTAAGACCAACATTTACACATTAGCAATTAACTTTCTCATGACCTAGGAAATTCATCCTTTCATGCTATGGGTCATTCAACACAGATTAAAACTATTTTTTACTTTTATTCAGTTAATCTAGATGCTATTTAGACACCAAAAGTTTGCAGCCCTTGCTGAAAAAGAGTGACACTACGCAGGAGGAATCAAAATGCTCTCTGTAAGCCCTTTACATTTTCCTGATAGCCTTCTGAAAGGAAAAAGTTCAATAACGAAAATAATATTCCAAGACTAATGAAAAAAGACAAAACAAATTGATTTTCCATGTTAGAAGTGCAAATCTAAAACCTAAACTTGTATTAGTTATGTTCAATATCAAATACACAAAATGCCTCAGACCAGCTGCATGTGGTTTGAGGTTGTCTGTAGGGAGTTATTTCCAGTAGCTTTAATTCATATGGGAAGGTCACTTCCTCTGGGAATTATTCTATATAGTATTAAGCAGAAACCCTATGGGTTTCTCTGCCCACTGCCCACTGGAAGTAAAAAAAATCAGCTGTCTTGGTGCCATTACTGAATTATTAATATTCCACAACTTATTGTCCACACACTTTTGCAGATATGGCCTTGCATGAGCTTATTTTGTGTGCCAGAGCAGCAGAAGCTCTGTCTCTTACAGATAACAGCTGGAGGACTTACTCTAGCTTTGGCTGCTAGGTGCCAACGTTTTTACAGTTCCATTTACAATTAATTGAACTAATTCACGGACGTAGAAGAACCACAAACAGCAATGCACCATCCATGTGTGACCAAGTGACACCAATTCTCTCACTGCTTTGTGGCTAAGACAGAAAGTAGCAGAATTTCTGCAAGGAGGGGTTCAATTTTCAAGGTGAGGAGGGCACAGTGTCCTGTAACAAGACAATTATTAGCATGTCCAACTACTATGGGCATTGGTGCCCTGCTCATAAGTAAGTGAATAGCAAAAGTCAGAAAAGAATATATCTCCTCTTTTCGCTCCGATGACTATATCAGCAGCTCCATCAAATTATTGCTGGGTTTGTTTCAATTCTTCCCTCTCTAGATTTGTTTTTTAGGGCTGTAAAATAAAAGTCTTGAGTTATTTTAGTCTCCTTCCCATTGGAGTCAGTTTTATGTAATCACAGTGTCTCTATGTGAATGTGCATTTAGATCCTATTTCTGTCTTTCTGCTTTGCAGAGTAGCTTCTGCAACAGCTGCCTGATTTCAGCCAAGCCTGGCAAATGAAGAGTATTCTTTTGATAATTAAGTTCCTGAAAATATCATATACAGATAGAGGAGGAAAGTTTGATAGGTCATAGCCTCCCTCAAGCATCACCTGCTCTGCAGTGGGGTCCTTCACAAGCTGCAGCTGGATATCTGCTCCGCCATGGACCTCCATGGGCTGCAGGGGGACAGCTGCCTCACCATGGTCTTCTGGATGGCTGCAGGGGATTATCTCCTCTGCCGTCTGGAGCACTTTCTCCCACTCTTTCTTTCACTTCGTTTTCTGCAGTGCTGTTTCTCTCACATAGTTTTCACTCCTCCCTCCTCCCTGTAATTTCTGTTGCACAGCNTATCTCCTCTGCCGTCTGGAGCACTTTCTCCCACTCTTTCTTTCACTTCGTTTTCTGCAGTGCTGTTTGTCTCACATAGTTTTCACTCCTCCCTCCTCCCTGTAGTTTCTGTTGCACAGCAACTTTTCCCCCTTCTTAAATCCAAATGCACTGCCACCATTGCTGATGGGCTTGGTTTCAACCAGCAGCAACTCTGTCTTGGAGCTGGCTGGCATTGGCTTCATCAGACACAGGAGAAGTCTATGGCAGTCTACAGCCCCACCTTGCTACCAAAACCTTGCCATGCAAACCCAACACAGGTTAGAAGGAGCCTTTTGGCTCATTGAAATCCAGACGATGGTGTCACCTTAAGGAAGGACTTTGGCTCAAAAGGTCAGTGACAGACAACTGCCAGGATACACTTGATCTGCACATGAGCAGCAAATGAGACATTATACGGACTGCCAGTGTAGAACTGAGATCACTTTGTGGTGAGACCTCCGCACTCCCACGGCACCCTTGGGTATACACTGTGGGCTGAATAGATAGGGCTGGGCTGGGCTGCTGCTGTAGGCGATCATGCCATGTAACACCTGTCAGAAAAGAAGCAACACTTTTGAATAATCCTACATCACTTCAGCCAAAATATATTAAAGACCAATTTGTGCATTTATTCTTGTGGCAACACTATTTTTCTCTGTTCTGCCCCCACCCCCCTATTTCTGGTGGATGGCTTGTCAAAATCAGATCCTATGTATGGAGCTAAATATTCACATGGGCAAAGATTGCCCTGAGTGTCTGCACACTCTTTCTGTGATCATGGTTATTAAGACTTTACAGCAGATCTGTCTAAACTTCCTGAAATAGACTGAAACGGGAAAACTTGAAGGCCTATCATGATAAACAGCCTTTCTAGCACATGACTGTCATTAAAACAATATTTAGGCAGCCTCAGTGAGGTGACCTGAAAAGAATCTGCACTCCAAACAAGTGCCTGGATAGGTACCTGTCAGGTGATGGATATGTCTCCATTTCAGCCATGGAATGGGTTCACTCCTGGTTGTGACAGGGATGGTCACTGGCTTCTTTGGAGAGGAATGGCAGTGAGAAGGCTATAGGACATCCTAAACATCAGCAAGTTGTATCAATACACTAACACTGGAATTCCTCCTGCAGCCTTACGCTTTACTTAGAATGGCAGGTAAAAAACCCCAGAAGCATGCCCCTATTGCAACTCATAATACCCACTTTCATAGATGCTTTAGAGGTTTTTAACAGCTTCTTCTTCCCTGTTTTAATGAGAAGAGAGAAGATCAGCCTATCTCCCTTTTTGTCTTCCTCCTTGAACGCAAAATGTTCCTCTTCCTATCAGAAAGATTAAAATATGTAGTTGTTGGCTAAGAGACTATTATTCCATAAATGACACCTTTTCATTTTACCTAGTTCTTGACATTCTGCTATCCTCAAGAGAGTATTTTCATTAAAATTAGCAAAGAGAAACAGTTATTTTTACCATTCAAAACAAATTTACCTTTCAAATATTGATAGAAATGGAGTTCTTTTATTTTGTACCTCAGCAAATAGAAAACTGGTTCTGATGTAGGTGAGCACATTTTAAAGAACTACTCACCATTAATGGCTTCCCCCCACCCCAAGAAAAAAGTAGCCATTGATAAATATTTTTCCCATAGCTACAAAACTGATTTGTACAAGTTAAATTGTTCAAGGCTAATCAGGCTAATCTGAGGGAGAGGAAGTTTACCCTCCATTTCCCAACAGATTCTCTTTAATTTTGCAGTCACATTGACAGGTGGCCTCATCACTCAGGCATTACGGACCACCTTGAAGATATCAGCACCGTTGGCCTTTGAAGTCAGAATAATCAACAAGCCATTTGATACCCTATCAGATGAAATGGCCCTGTCAGGAAAGGCTGGCTCTCAGGTGTACTGATTGTCTATGTAGAGGAGATAACTTGATACACTTTACTATGGTACAGATTCATAGACCTTGTGGGATGTTATAACAGTTGTCTTTTTAGAGGTACTTCTTCACAATGTCTCTTAAAAAATATTCTCAAGCCACTTATAGCAGAAATTATAGTAGTCCAATTTCCTGTCTACAGTATTCCCACAATACTGTGTAGATAGGCAAATGCATTAGCTATGGTTAGGATCACAAATGCACAGATTCATGTGATATATCCATGTATACATCCTGTCAAAGCCTTATTTCAAATATAGGATAGTAGATATTATTAGGAAAGTCTCTATTGCTTTGCAATACTTAACATTCTGCAAGCTTTCAAAATCTAGCACAATATTATTTTCAGAAAAGGACAATTTTTTATTTTCTTTAGGACTATCTAGGCTAATAGGAATTTTTTTCCTCATGTTACTTTGATATGTCATTTTCTTTGATTCTAATAATAGTGTATGCACTTAACGAATATTATATCTTAAACAAGATGAGTGATTTAACAGAAACCAAATTTTAAAAATTATTACCTTAAATTCCACTTTCACATGTCCATATAAATTTACTTTCAGAATTAAATACTGGCTGCAAAGATTCAAGTACTTTGCAAGTCTGTAGGGCAGTGAGATTGAAAAGTACAAAGTTTGGGCTTTTTTTTTCAGTTCTAAAAAAATTTCAGCTGTTGAGGTATAACAAATTCGTTTTCAACAAACTAATATTTTGCAATGGTCCAAAATCATGGGAATAGTTCTTAAGAAAGTTAAAGATAATTTCTTTGTGTTTAGGGTAAATTAGAGTTGAAAGCAAGAAAAAAAAAAGAACTTATGCTGAAAAGCGTGTTAAATCTATTTTTTAAGAGCCTTTGACTAATCCATAAGGTTTACTTGCACAGAAGCAAATAAAAATATTTGTTTCAACATTAACAGTAAGTTTAGTTTGTGTCAGGGGTTGAGAAAGTTAAGCTATGGCTGTGTCTATTTATATGACAGGCAGGAAACTCATTTCCATGAAAGACCCTGGCTTGTTGTAGTAGTAATTATTCATCAGAAACAATCACAGAATGTTCAGTCAGTAGTAAATGGTCTATTTGATATCATTAGAGCAGCCTGAGGACTTAAAGCCACCCCTTTCTTAGTGTGCAGGTGTGTTAGGTCTCACAGTCTGCACGCAGGAGCACACTGCACTCCCTGGCATAGGACAGCTGCTCTGATTTATTAGACCTTTGGAAACAGTATTGCTCCTGTTATTGACACATAATCCCTTAAACTTGTTTGACAGCTAAAGCCTGAACAACACCACTGGACAAATCTTCAAGTATCAACTTTGGTGCTGAGAAGGAATACAGAAAGAAAAGGAAAGGAGGAAAACTGGAAGGTGAAAAAAAGTGGACTTTAAACATTGACTTTAAATATGGACTTTTCTCGAGGGAAGATTAATAACCATTTTCACTGAGCTGCTTTAATGATTTTTAAGTATCTCACTTCTGTTAGTAATTATTCTTCATAATCTCATCTCTTGTAACAGCCAGCTTCGTGTACAAAATGATGTATTGGAGATTTTCTGTGCAGGGTGAAAATAAATCAAGGAAGCATACAGAGACACACCTTCTGCAAAGATGGAATAACTGCAGCAATTCTGTGGATTGACTGCAACAGGTTTGTCACAGAGGCCTTGAGTGACATAGTTGCTGAATGCCATGAAGATTTATCAGAGGTGAATTTGGTGCACTATGTGCAATTGCAACATTTCTGACAGGCAAGACACAAGCCCCTGTGCTTACATCCAACTGTCCAAATGATGTGCATGACAGATAAGTAGGGATGAAAATGAAGAATGTGTTCTGAATTTATTTTAGGCAAACATTAAATGATGGTTCAAAGTGAGATTTTTTTCAGTAAAAAAACCAGAGAGAATGTGCACAAAAAATATAATGAAGAATGCTGTCTTACAGAGAAGTCTGGAACTCACAGCCTGCTGAGGAAAGACAAGCAAAGGTGAGAAGAAGGGCTGTTTTCTGTCTATACAAAGAAGTGGCTTTCGTCCTATGATCAGGAAGAGGTTGTGAAGCTGTAGGCCAGGGGCCCAGAAAAGGAGGTGGACAAGTCTCATGATCACAGGTCCCATCTCCCAGCACCCAGAAGCAATCCAGGAGATTTCTGGAGATGATCAGAGACAATTTTTTAGTACAGGGACTGGACTAAGGAGGACGTTTTTGTGGACCTGATACTCATGATTAAGGTAAAACTAGATGGAGATGCAGCATTGATAAAGGGGTGGTAGAGTTTAAGATTCAGAGAGAACTAAGCAAGCCAACCAGTCAAAAACAGCCCTGTACCTCAGATTTTGGATTGTTCATGGAACTGGTAGGGAGAGTCCTGTAGAAGACAAAGGAGTCATGAAGAGCTGGTCAGTCTTCAAGGACATCATCCTCGAAGGACAGGAATCATCTACCCAGACCTGCATAGGCATAAATATGTACATGCAGGCCAGGAGAAGGGCTGGCTGAGCAACCAGAGTCCAGCTGCTAAAAGGAAATGTTCAAGAGATGGAGGTGGGAAGAGGTAGCTGAGGAGGTAGACAGAAAGCAGAGATAGAATTAAGTAATTTAAAACTTGTCTGGGGGTAAAAGTGGTGTGAGATGTGAAGCAGGAACAAGAAGAGTTTCCATAGATATATTGGTAGTAAAATTAAGATTCAAGGAAACATGACTCCACACCTTACTGAAACAGGCCATCTTGAGCCAAAGGGCATGGCTTAGGTACGGACACCTTCTTTGCTTTAGATTTCATTGCTCACAAACCTTCCTGGTCTCCATACATTACTGAAGAGTTTAAGGGAGGCAGATATTATACAAAGCAGAGGAAGATAAAGTTAGGGCTACTTAAGAAAATTGGACATGCAAATCCATCAATGCACATCAGGAGGTATTCAAGAATCTCAACTGGTTTAAGTCAATTAACAAAAAATTAACAAAAATTAACATTTGTTAATCTTGTAGTAATTCCAGTGTGCTTCTTCTTACTGGAAAGAGCCAAATGCTCGTATTAAAAAAAAAAAATCAAATAGTGAGGAGGATGCTTTTCAACCTAAACTCAGCACCTGAAAAAATGATAGACTGCATCCTGCTGGAAACCATTTCTAGGTATATGAAATGCAAGGTGACTGGGAATGGCCAGATTAACAAAAAAAATTACACCTGACCAAGTAGACTATGAAATGTCTGGCTTTGTGAATGAGGAGAAAGCAGCAAATGTCACCTGGACTTCAGCAAAGCCTTCAATACTGTCTCTGACAGCAGCCTTGTAGCTGAATTGAGGACAGATGGATTGTATAGGTTAACTATAATGTGGCTGAGAAATTGTCAAGACACTTGAGCAAAGAGAGACATGATCAATGGTTACAAACCCAGTTGGGGCTGGTTGTGCATGCCATCCTTGAAAGGCAGCACTCTTTATCTTCATGTTCTGTTTATTGTCATGCTGTCTGATACCTTCATCAATGCCCAGGACAGTCATACAGATGAAACTCAAGAAATTCAGCAAAGGGAAATGTCAAATCCTGTGTCTGGCAAGGAATAACTTCAGCCTGCACCAGCAGGCTGGGTAACCAGTTGCACCAGCACAGGCTGGGTACAACTAGATTAAAAGCAGATTTGCAGAAGTAGACAGGGGATCCTGGAGGGTGTTGGTTTGAACATGAGTCAGCAGTGTAATCTCGATTCTATGGTTGTATGTCCAGGCTCAGTCATGTCAGGACCCAAATTTACAACTTCATTGCAGACATAGAGGTTGCTGAGGATTTTTCAAAATTATACAGTTAATTAAGCATTATATAAATAAGTAACCTCTTCCATCCCAGGGGGTGAAAGTATCCAACACTATATGCAATGCTGTTCTACGGGGACCTCCCTGTGGCCTTCCGGTACTTGAAGGGGGCTTACAAAAAAAAAGAGAGAGAGAGACTTTTGACACAGAACAAGGGGGAATGGTTTTAAACTGAAAGAGGAGGGATTAGGTTAGATGTTAAGATGAAGTTCTTTACTCGGAGAGTATTGAGGCACCAGAACAAGTTTCCTAGAGAAGTTGTGGATGTCCCATCCTTGAAAGTGTTCAAGGCCATATTGGATGGGGCTTTGAGCAACTAGGATGTGACATCGCTGCCCATGGCAGGAGGGTTGGAATGAGATGATCTTTAAGATCCCTTCCAACCCAAACCACTATATGATTCTATGTAATTTACATTAATCCTCTCCCTGAGCTGTTTCCAAGCTGGCTGGTTCCTGCAAATCCGCTTAGTCAAGTATGAAAATATGTATTCACAAATCTGACCGAAGCCACCCTCCGATGGCATATCTGTAGCAACTGAGTGGGCAGCTGAACTGGGGTCATTTTCAAGGAAGCTGTATTCCTATTACACCTGAACTTCCTAAATACTAGCATATGTGTTCATCATCATCCATTTTGACCTTTGCAGGGTTTCAGTGTACAAATTTGTAATATTACATACAATTTCTAAATTTTATATTTTCTAGGGGGTTTTTTAGGATAACTTTCACTATCCATCAGCACAATTCTGAATTCTGCATGAGTTCAGAATATGCAATTGACTGTAAATTTCAGTCAAATGCCAGCTGTCATCTCTAATAACTTAGAAAGCATAACAAGCAAATAGAGAACTTTTAATAGCAAGCGAAACACTGTCGAACTGAATTTATTTCCAGATGTGGAGAGGGAGGCTTTCACTTCTTCCTCCAACAGGACTGGTGTTCTAATGCCTTTCAGCATGATTTTTAAGACATTCATTTGTTATGTAACATCCATCAATTATAAAATATATTTATGAGGTCTTGCTAGCAGTCGTTAACAGCAGTACTGTGGGATCACATTTACAAGGCCTAATGAAATGGGAGAGCAAGAGTAATTGGATTGAAATTGGTAAAGGAAAACTCATTCCAGGGGAAAAAAGGTGTAAAATTGTTGAGGTCTGATGTGTCATCAAATAGTGAAGATTAAATTAAGATTCAGTGAAGACATATATAGTACTTATTATAAGTGTTTAATTGCAAGAATAACAAATGCCTCACAGAAATGCACAGTTAAGAATTAACCTCTTTCTACTGCTAAATGTAGTCATGCAGATAAATAATTTTCTATCCTCAGACTGACTGTTTGCCCCACATTTTTATGTGGGGATTTTTTTTGTTTATTTGTATATAAAATAAAAAGTAAGGTTATTATTATTAAAAAGAAAAAAAGTTAGTTTGGTGAATTTAAATCAGATGCTTAGAAGTACTTTATCTGTATTCCTGTAAAAAAACCCCAAAACAAATGCATTCCAGCTCATTCTCAGGGGAAAAGTTAGGCATTAGAAAAATTAGAATTATGAAAAGTTTGAGCTTTTTTTCCTTTTAAGAAAAAGCATTTGCCAGTAATTAAAAACTGCTAACCAATGAGCTGAATTCAAAGGTCTCCAGTTAGTGCCAACTACCTTTGGCCAGAATGAAAAATGGTTTCAGTAACATATATTGCACCGAAAGTTTAGGATGTCTTTGAAAGTGTCTGTGTGAATCCAACAATGATTTTATTTTTTTTTTTGTGAGTAATAATCCAGTAGCATCAGCAGGTTTTTTTCCTACTCTAATCTAAAAAACTCAAGAATCTATTGCACTAGAAATAAAATTCTTCAAGAATTTGACTGAATGTATAAAATCAAATAACAGTAAATTGTTGAATTTTGATGAATCCATAGTGTCACAAAAGGCTAAGATACCTTGTTTTCAGGGCTGCTAGGCCTGTAACATGTTTTCTCAAATGACCACTCATATAGATTGTTTATCTGAGTTCGTTGTTTGCAGTACAGATCAGTAAAGGAAATAACAAGAAACTACTGCTTGGTGCATGCTAAGTAAAGATCAGCAACCTCAGTACTTTCTTTGTCCCCAGCCTTGAAATCATTGTTGTAAAACTGTGACAAAACAAAGCCCAAACAGCTGAAGTAAGAGGTCCAGTTTGCATTATGATGTTGGCTTTGAATGATGCAGAAGACTAGTAGCTATAAGTGGTGCAAAAGAGAAAATTCAGGTTTATCTAGCAAGCTGAGTGTAACATTACTCCATCTTTTCACAGAAAAAGGCAAGAGACAAAAATGTTTTGTGGGCAATATATTCCAGCAGCTGAACAGCATAATAAATAGTAGAAATAAATTAGTTTTGCTGCCTGGAAAGGGTCTTTATGAATGATGTCTAGCCTCTTAGGAGATATTACTTTAGAACAGGAAGAAACTTGTGTGATGACCACAGAATAAAATGAAGAAGATTCCTCCTGCTACCTGCAATGCATTGGAGGACTGTGTCTTCTGCAGCATCTTGACAGAAACCTCAGGTTTACTGCATAAGTCATCATGCAAGGTTTTCAAAGGTGCAAAGGACTGATTGTTCTGTTGACGCTTGTGCCTTCTGGTGCATCGTAGGTCAGCTACATGCACTTTCCATAGGATGTTATTCATAGTCCTAGAAAGGACTGCTACAATCATGTCACTCACAAGAAATCACTAGTCTGAACTGTTCAGCAAAAGTCAGAAAATTTTTGCTAGTTACTTCCACACTGAAGATAATTATTTTTCCCTATAACAGTACAGAGCTCAATAGCTTGGTGGTTGAAACAGAGCTCTTACTTTAAAAAGACAGCCAATCTTCATAGAATCACAGAATCATAGAGTCAGATGTGTTGGAAAGGACCTCTGAGATCATCATGTCCAACCCTTGATCCACTACCACCGCGGTTACTAGACTATGGCACCAAGTGCCACATCCAGTCTCTTAAATACCTCCAGGGCTGGAGAATCCACTACCTCCCTGGGCAGCCCATTATAGTGTCTGATTACCCTCTCTGTAAAGAATTTCTTCCATCTTGATGTAAAGATGCCAGGTGACAAATTTACAACATTCCTTGGAAATCTGTTTGGATGGTCAGTTGCTCTCATTTGAAAAGTTGCACCTTATTTCCAAATTTGTTTAAGTTCGGCTTGAAGCTGATTGAGTCCTGTTGCCTCCTATAATGACATTTCCACAGCACCAAAAGTGTTCTCCATGGGTAGGGGTTTTCACTTCTACCATGCCGATGTTGGAAAAAAGAATATAGAAAGGCTCACATTTTGAGATGGCATACATTTTCTCGATTCTGTAACACCAACTACTTTATTCCTGAAATACCAGCTTGCCTGTGTGTGCTAACAACATGACATTTGATTACTCTGATCATGAAAGTCAGCTCAAAACACACTCAGAAGTATGACAGCTCACTGCCAGGGACAACAAGTAACTTATTTTGCACAGCCCAAACTCTGAAAATCTAACCCAGATGCTGCTACTGCTAAAAGAGCGAACAGCCATGATCGTGCAGCAGCTGTTTCTAGGAGGTGGGGCAGGCTTCCTCTGGTACCAGTAGTCACCTCTGTTCATCAACATCTCCAACTGCTGTAAGCAGCAATGCTGATTTCTCACCTGATTGTCAGTCCTATCTGTACAATTTCTTTTGCCACCCATTAGGATAGGGCAAAAATCGGTTTTGTTTCTGCTGCTAAGAAGGCTTGATATATGACATTTTACAGTAGAAATCCAACTGCCAGTACTGAAGGATGACAGAAAACAAAATTCTGTCCCTAATTTACCAGCTGATACAGTAAGTACATTAATTATATTAATACAGTGTTAGATTGTACTTCTCACAAGCTTGGTAGGTGATTACATAAATACCCTGAGAATATTTACTCTGAAAAGTCCTTTTCAACCTACCTATTTTTTTAGGATTGTTGTTTCACATCTATATCTGTCAGCAAGAGAGAAAAAGCACAGACAATGCCAATTTATCTGTTTGTTTAGACCATATTTAAGCAATTTTTCTGTGTTTATTTCTCTTCTGTTTTCAGATTAACACAGTTGTTTCACTCAGGCAAATCATTACTCACCAATCATAACAAAGAGCTAGTAGTGAGGGACAAACTACCAGCAAGTTTACAAGTTGTTGAATTCCAAATTGAATGAAAGGAAGCACCTTGGGCGCTATCCCATGCTACAAGTTGACATGTCATTCTGCAGCCTCTAGCCTTACCTTTTCTTAACATCAGCTGAAAAACAAAGAGACTATGCTGTTAGAGCAGCTGCTGTACCTCTAGGCAGGTAACAGTATCATCTGCATGAATGACATCTATGTCACATTTCTGGCATGTCAGGAAGCCCTTAAAATCTGCAGATCAAAACAATGTAATATTTTCATACTGACCTTGAGGTGATGATCAAGTATGGTGACTTGCAAACTGCAGACATGTAGGCCAGCCGTGCAACAATGGGCCTGTTAGAAATTTTTGCTATGTCAAATATCTATTTATATTCTAAGTAATATATTCATTCTATTTTCAACACGGGAAACAGAAAAAGTACTGCCATCTTTGATAGTGATTCTGTTTCTGTAGATGTACTCATCTGTATTGTTTTAACATGATTGCTTCTTCATGGAGATTCTCACAGCTCCCTCCAATTTAACACAAATTGGTAAGTACTTCTACCTCATTTATTTGAAAAAACACCAACGATTATATTTAACAGTCAGCAGCCAGATATATTCTGTACTGCTGAAACATTCTATTGCTATCTTCAAGCAGCACTGGAGATTGACCATTTAATAACTTTGTTTTATATATTTTTTTTTCAGTTCCTAATCTGAGGTAATTCTTCACTTTTCTTGTCTTGATAAATTTTATTAATTGTTAGATATATTTTATAGAAATTGAAACCAAAAATGTGACAATGAATAGGTCAGCACTAGCATTTGTGCAATATGTGTATTTGTGGAAACAAGAATTAATGCCGAAGGAAAAAAATGCTGGAAGGATTAACATTTATATGATTTAACAGCCTTTAACAAGCTACACCACTCCCTCGTCTGGGGCAGCAATGTAACCAAGCAGAAGAGTTAGTGATGTACAGCTTTTTCACCACCTAATGAAACTTGTAACTAAGCAAGTATGGTTGGCAGATTGGTCTTGTAGGAATGAGAACCACAGACCCCAGTACTCAGTACAGTAAGCTCCTTAAGCAGATAATAGTAAGGAAGAAAGGTTGCATTGTAAATATGTTGCTTTCTTGAAGACATGGGCTTTTTATGATTATATGAAAGGTTGGGTTTCATAGTCCTCAGTCTCCTTCTGGAGCTAGAGCCCTGAAGGCTCACAGAATCAGAGAACATTTCACGTTGGAAGGGATTTCAGGAGGTCACCTACTCTAACCTGCTGCTCTTGATAAGGTTGGTGCTTGAGACAACCTGCTCATTACGCTCTACCTAAAATCTTTGCATCTTCACCTCCCATCTCCTGGGTTAAATTTCATAAATTGGGGAACTGTGTTCTTTCAGTCCTTTGTGTATTCCAGTGCAAGTCTATATTTAACTGTTTTTCCATTCACTAAGCAATGTGTGGAGGCTTAAAACTTCTCAGAAGTGAAGGGGAAAATTCAGATCTGATCCAGCATGGTCTAGGATGGCAAAGAGGAAGAGTTCATAGTAGTTGTTTGAGGGGTTTCAGAGAGGAATGGAAGATGAACTGTTACTCTTAGATGTTAACAGTATAGGAATACAGAAGATTGAAACTAGTTTTAAGGAGGGCTTGGTGTATCTCTCAAACTTTTCATAGTCCTTCTGGTCATGATTTACAATTTTTTTTCTCTTCTTACGTCCATGTTCAATCTGTGCCACTGAAATAGTCTTCAGATCTTGTACATGGATAAGCAGGCAAGTACTTAGTGTGTACAAAGAACCTTAATGGAAATCTAGTCAATTAACATGGTCAAAGACGCGACAACCTAAGCATATCCAGATTATTCAAGCAGTTATGAAAATTTACTGCTGCAGGTATAGACATGTATCATCTGGCTCCAGAATTACTTAAGGACTGGATGACTATTCCTGGTGTTACAACTCTAGGCACAGAACCAAGTCCTGCTGACTGGTTATCATAACTGATCTGATTTTTAGCAAGTTAGAAGGACTTCTAAGCAATTTCAGGTATTCCATGCTCTTCTCTTTCCATATATTTTTTCACAATATGCTGCCTCGGTGTTCTTTTACATTCTGAGAAATATCAGCTAAAAAGGAAGTCTAAGCAGAGCACACCACAGTGTTGGTTTCCATAGGGAATAGTAAATATATGGAAGGAAATAAAAGGAATACAAAAGAGAAGACCTGTTCACAGGCCAAGTGGATAATCTCCATCATTCAGGACCTGAATATTGGAACTACAATAAAGTCTGTGTAAAATACAGTTCTTTCTTCTTTTTTTTTAAGGGATTTTTAAAAGGATACTGTGAAGCCTCCCTTCTAAAAGCCCCAACCTGAATAAGGTCTTGAACTACATTATTTTAATGAGTAGTTTCTGATGTTAACTCCAGAGCACTGGCATCCTATGGGGTCTTAAAGCACAGAGTATCAGCTGAGACTTTTCAAAGTAAAGCCCGTAATTTTCTTGTGATGACAAAAGAAATCTGGAGGTAAATCAGTTATAGATAGTTTTATAAAGTTAAGGGCCAGTATATTAAAGGCCCAAGTTTTTAAAAATAGCAACTTCGAGAGCCGTTAATAAGATTTAATTAGATGGCAAAATGTGAAATATAATATAAAGACTCCAAGAGGCAACCACTTGCAGAAACTTAACTTTTTATAAACCAACCAAAGAAGAATATGCAAGATAGGAAATTAACACCTACAGTAAAACTCAGTTAGGAAACAGCTATGTAATACCCTGTCCCTTCTAAAAAAAGTCAGCTATACCTACAGACAATGTGACTTTAGAACTTATAAGTTCAATTTTATCTCTCTTCTTCAGGAGAGATCTTAAAATAAGAAAATTTTACACTACTGCCTTCATGATCGGAAAAAGAATGAAAACCACCCCCTCACACAGTAGCCTTTTTGTAAAGATTGGATGAAAGCCGGGCCTTGGCAGTTTGGGATGGGAAAAAAAATTAATTGTGTACTGAGACATGAGACAGTAATAACTCACACAGACTTCATTGCTTCATGCCAGACAAAATAAAAATGAAGCCAAGTAAAGGAGAGCTGCTGATGAAACTAGTGCCATCCATTTTTCCCCCACCAATTGGAAAGATCAGAAAGAGGCAAATAAAAGCCTTAGATATAAGGTTATTCCTTACACTCTCCCTATGGCTGATCCAGCTAATCTGAAGAAGAAATACAATTAACACTCCTAGGAAATATTATTTTGGTTGGATGAGCACACAGACCTGGGCTGGGTAATCAAAGTGAGGTTGTTTGTTTAGAAAAAACAAAATCAGAAGTGTGATTTTTCTGTAATCTACAGAGAGCTACTGGCCTGTCAGAGCCAGGTAACATGGCATATTGAAGAGGAGAAAGACAACTGGGGGGAAAATAAATAACATGTATTAGCAAACTTTTCCAATTCAAGAATCTTTTTTCAACACAAGCAAATATTCACATACACACAGTATCCTCTTGATGATATTTCAGATTTGTTATTTTTTTAACCTAAAATAGATGTTTCAGATCTGTTATTAGTAGAAGAAAAATAGTAAGAAAAACAAGCTTGTAAAAACCAGCTTATGTCCATGTTTTTAAAAATTGTATTATTAATATATAGAAGGTCCCACTGTCTTTAGCGTAGCTTTAGCTGATGAGACCCTGAAAGTGAAATCTGCCAGGAATTTGCAGTAAAATAAATCTGACAAGGCTAAACATACTGTCCTTGATGGCAAAATGCAGCAAAAATCTATAAAATTGATCTGTTTCATTTGCAGCTGAATTTCAATATGCAGCTGAATTTCAATGCAGCTGAATGAACATGTCATAGTTTAAACTTCCACTCTTGCTATTCTGTTCAAATAATGACATATTTTTAAATCCATATCTATAAATCTCCACAATATTTTGTAAGATCAAGTCACAGCTTTAAATTTACTGAACAGAAGTACACTTTGTACCCAAATTTCATTTATTCTCTTTGCAAAATATATGCATGTAGACATATTTCAAGTGTGCATGGATACACACTAAATATGTTATAGTTGTACTTTTATATGACTTGTACAACCCTCAAAGAGACAGAATTCTTTCATCTGCCATGCAGAGGCATAAAAGATTCCTGAAGTGACTAGTACCAGTACTGTGCACGTCTGTACTGAATTAAAAACGCAAAACATTAGAAACTTGTTTTGAAAAATAATCCTATAAGACATGCAATATATTTCTAAAGGGATGACAGTACAGTTATATTTATTTTTGAAATGTTCCTAATATTTCCTTGAGTACTTACCTTACTAATGTAATCAAACTACACTTACAAGGAAACATCGTATCTTTGGTTCTTTCCTGAAATACTACTTGAAGTATATTTTGAAGGTAAATGTAGTGGAGTTTAAGCTGTGGTCTCAATTAAGAATTATAAACTGCCATTCATATGTCTCACTTACAACCGTTACACAGATCCAACATTTTTAATGTTTCTTCAATGATGACTTTTTAGCTACTTAAGTTCCTTACAACTTGTGCTGAAAAGCATGCAGTGAGCTGCTGAAAAATAACAAGAGGTTCTAGGAAGCCCTTTACTACCTCCTTAAGGGGCTGCAGGGAGTTAGACAGGTGGGTAGGAAAAATATTTCTAAATAAAAGTTTACATAATAGAGAAGGAAATATCAGAATATTGTTCTTAAGTATCTTAAGGGAAAAATGAGCATCCAACGCAATTCTGACCAAAAAGTTCTGATACTCAGTATTTAAATAAAATCTCATTGCTTGTGACTACTTCGGTACATACAAGGAGATCATAAAATAATACATTTCTAACCAGGTTAGGTCTCCATTTTTCATTTATATAAGTACCTGAATCCATACATTTATGTGTCTGTAACTTAGAGACATTAGCTATCTATTCATGAGCTCTCCCTCAGTAGTTCTATGAATAGGCCGAGGCTGCACAGTGGCAGTTTTGCAGAGAGTTGGCATTTGGCTTTCCGTAAATAACTCTTGCTTGTGTCACAGTTTCAACTGGAGATTCTTTGATCACATCAGATCAGAATATAGCCCTGACAGATACAACGTATAAATCAGTATTTCACAAAATGGCCTGCATTTCCTGAAGCAAATATAAATATTACTGTTGGCAACTGGTGTAAACTCCACTGAATGTGCCTTCAGGCCTGCCCTACAGAAACCTTCAGAATATTTATTTAAATGTTGTTATTTCCCTGTCAATTAACTTTTTCATTTATTTGTTTGTTTTAGCAAAGCCTCTAAAATCTTACTGCAGCCATCTGAAGCCTTTGAATGAATGTTTAAATGTCCTTTTAGCAGTATTCACCGAGGTCTCATTTCAATACACCTGAAAACCTGACAGGATATACAAAAATGAGGTTTCATGTTGTTTATTACTTTTGCTTTTAAATACACAAGTTAAAAAAATTCTTACACCAGAACCTCACCTTTTAGATACCCCACCAGTGTTTGATATTTCCAGTTTTTATAAGGCGAAAAGATTTTCTTAAAGCTTTCTGCAGCTGCAGCACTTCTAAGCAAGCATAAGAGCAAACAAAGGTGCAAACAGAGAAACTTTATGAGCACCACAGTCCCTGGCAGTGTAATTAACTAGAAATACTTCTGAGTTTCAGGGACACCTGTTGCTTTCTCCTTAGATCTTGCTGTTTCTACTAATTTTCAAAATAGAAAGAGATGGTCAGTGGTCTTTGTGTCAAGTGACATAAGGTTTATTAATGCCAGGACTAGATTTTGTGCTTGTCTTGCAACACTGTGTGCAGTATAGAGATGCCACAGCAGGAAAGCTGCCATGGTAGAGGATGACCAGGCTTTCCTATGGCATGGGAAGAAGGGACACAGTAGAGACAGGTCCTACGTGTCCAGATAAGTGGTGGGGGAAGAAGTATCACTCTGTGAGTTGGGCCAGCTGAGGCTGAGGGAGAGGATAGCGAAGGAGGAAGAGATAAAAGATCAGTCCTACTGAAGGGTGAGGGCCTGGAACGCATGGAGTTGTGTTAGTACTAATTTGCCTTTTTTTTTTTTTTTTACACTTCCTTTTGTAAGTAATGCTGCCAAAGGAAACATTTGTGAGGGAAAAAAGATAAAAGAGGTGTAAAGGCACTAGTGATTGATGCAGAAGTTAGCACCATCATTCCTCCAAGTAGCCTGGCAAGCTCTTCAATAACCAACCCAATACAGTTTAACATTTCCTGCCAACCTTTCAACCAGCATAGCATTCTTAATACTACATTGGGACCTCACTAATACTGAAAGATTTGGACACAGGGATCTCCAACTTAAATTAAGAGAAGGGAGAGTTTCACTTCCTGATTTTGGGAAACTTTCTGCTATTTCTACCTTGGAAAGAACAAATTTAGCTGTTTTACAGTGTATAACATATTCAGTCCAGTGGCATATAAATACATGTTCAGGGTAGACACAATTTTTAACAGCATTGTCCAGAATTCAAATAGCTTTATTGGAGCATTCATGATAATGCAGAGACAAAGGATCTTGCCTTTATCTACCAGGCACTCCTTATCTACATACTGCTTTAGACCATTGTAGCTGTGACAGCACAACTAGCAGAATATTTTAATTCAGGGAATACAATTTAATCTTCCCATGCCAAATCATTTTGCTCAAAATTTCTCAGGAAATTTAGCTTCATACAGGCATTGCTATTTCAAGCCTAACAAAGATTTGGCAAACAGAAGAAAACTGTGTCTTTTAATAGAAAGTTTCACCTAATTTTATGTCAATAATTTTATGTCAAGTGTTATCAACCATGGCTTTCTAAGCATTTGAAAAAAGACAGAGTATCACAACCCTTTGAAACAAAAAAAAAACCCAAAAATTTGGAAAAGTGGAAAAATTTATGCAACAACACTATTTTTAAAGGAGATGTCCAAATAAACAACCGTAACTTCAAACATACTAAGACTTAAACCATATCCTAGATCATGAGATATTATTTCTGTTATGAACAATATTTGACATCTAGTGAAAAGACACTAGTGAAAAGACGTTTCATACATCTATTTGACATCTAGTGAAAAGACAGAAATTACATTTCACATGAAAATAGAGCACAAATGTAAGGAACCATTATTAGCCAGGCCTCCAGAGCAATATGGAGAACGGTTTGGAACAATGATCTAATTAATCTACCCAGATATCACCTTCTGAAAAGCATATCTACCAAAAAAGTTGCCAGGGCACTCCTTTATAGGGAACACTTATGAGCTTAGTAATGATCCCAGGTGATTAATAAGCTAAAAAGATATTGCAGCTGCTTCATACTTCAGCTAACACATTTCCACACAGCCACAGGTGTATGTGTTGGAAGAGGACATGAGCAGCTCTGTGTATATCACAGCAAATGGAGCAGACCATTCCTTACTGTATTCAGCTTTGAAATGGGTATCTATAATGGAGATTCAGAGTCATACAAGAAACACTTCTCACATTATGCTCTCTTGTCTTTTATATAAACATTCCGCTGTAGGTTTAATTCTATGTGTTTACAGTTAGTAGAAACTCAGAACCAGGTGTTTCTGTCAGAACATGTCTAGCAAAATTGAAATATATCATTAAAGGATGATCATTTTGCCAATTTTCTGTCATTTTTTCAGGATTCTGGAATTCTGTGGGAAAGGAAAAGTCCAAGATTTCTACAAGATGGAACATTTTGTGCTGCTTTTTCAGTTGATTTTAAAATGTTCTGTTATAAAACAAAATGAAAAAATACCAACATGGCAAATTGAATGTTTTTATTTTCCATAATTCCATAATTCTCAAGGAACAATCTGAATCTTCTTTCTTGACAATGTACTGCATTCAGTCAGAATTAAACAAAGTTTGAAATCCTTTGAAAAAATTAAATTCTTTTGTACACATACATTCAATTTATGTGTCTATATTACATATATGTAACTATACATATTTTGATGTAACAAATTGAAATTTATATTCTTCATCTTTGAGTATTATGAGAAGAAAGGTGCTTCTTTTCCATCTCCCAGCTAGGAACTGACAGGTTTGCCTTTAAGCCTGTGTGTTAGGTACTCAACTGTGAATCAATTCACCATGGGTTGGTTCAGTGGGGAGAAACAAAAGATCCCTTGTGCCCATTCAGACCTAAACAGTAGCCACTGAGAGTGTCTCCTGGAGGTGCACATAACTCATGGAGTGGGAAAGCTGCCTTTGTCACCCTTGTAGAGGTGACAAGGCTGCAAGGAGGGAATAGAAAAAGCAAGAGCACCGATATCACCAACAGAACTTATGTGAGAGGCACAGAGATACTTCAGCCACTAGCACAGAACGACAACTCTATGCCTCACAATTTGATATGTCTTTCATGCTCCCCAGTCAGCTCATCCACACAGAATCTGAATATTTGGGCCAAACATTTCCAAGAGGTGAGTACTCAAATTCTGTGCACCTGCCTGAGGCCTCACTCAGTGTGCATTGGAGCCAGCACTCTGCAAAGGCACCCCAGAACAGCCTTCGTGTGGTCAGTGGGCATTGCAGACCTTGGTTTGGCCAGCACAGAAGTCCCTGTCCTTAAAATATCTTTAAAAAATGTGAATCCACTTGCTTTGTCATAGTCGTGATATAAATTGAAATTGCTACAAGCCAAGCACATTCTGAGCTGGAATTTCAGCACCTCACTTATCTCAAGCAAAATGTAACACTGGCAGCTAAAAAACAAACATCTGCCAATTCAAATAGGCTGTAGAAATAATGTTCTGAAACACAAACACCTTTTGACAGTTTAGGGAGTCTGGGCAGAGCTGGTAGCGACAAGTACAGCTGGGCTGCCCAATGTCTACCATTATAAGATGCTGTTTTAAGTAATTTCTAAAACTTTGCCAACCTTTAACTGTTTGAGCTGAACTTTCCCAGACAAGGTATCTGTCTCAGGCTGACTTATTTTGGAAAGTTTCATTGAAATGGTTCAACCATTTTCAAATAATTTAGAGAAAAGTGCAATATTACATTCCTGCTAAAACATAAATAAACCGTACAATAGCATTGCTGAGTTCTAAGATACCTGCACTTTGGAAAGGGAATGTCAAAACAGCCTCAGCATCCAGGACATGCCTTTTCCTGGCTCTGAAAAAATCCAGATCCATTTTGTCATGACATAAACTTCTTAAAATTTTAGTTTGTTTTCTGCTTTGTAGATACGTCTTCAAAACTAGTAGCTGAACTCCTGCAAGATCTCATTTTCACAGAGCACAATCCCACTCTCATCCCCTCCTTCAGCACAGCTGTGGCTGACTGCATGAGGAGGCAATTTCATCTATAACTAGAGCTCTGGCTAATTCAGGGTATAGAGATCAAAGCCAACATTTTTCAGTCAGTCTCAAGGTGGGCAGCCACCAAATTTCTATCCCTCTGAGAGCTCTGCGACCTCACTGGTCTTAAATGAAAAAAAACATACGGGGCAGCTTAACAAGAATGTCAATCAGGTCCACTCTCAGTAGATCTCTATGGAGGAAAGACTACACAGACATATGCAGATGAAGCCAATCACTTTACTTATACACTACATTAACCGAACAGATATCAGTACGAAGGAATAGGGGTGGATTAGCACAGTGACGTGCCCGAGCATGGGCCCAGAATGACGCTAATATTAAAGTAACTACATGGTTCCCAGGTCAGAGATTGCTTGTATGTGTCCAACTTGAAGCATGAACAGAGGAATTCAAGAATACCTTTACAAAGACATATGTACCTATATTTCACATCATCTATCCACACCCTACACTGTGTGCGACTGTGGAAGTGACTTGAACACAGTTCGCTAAGGATATTTGGTGACCTAGAAGTTGAAAGGGTCTTTAGCCAATGTATTTGAAACAGAAGTAGTTCAAATTAATTGTACTACACACTGAAGGAGACATTTTAGATGGTTTTCATGGCAGCATTGAAAAAAATAATCTTTCCTCATTTGAAGGTTAATCTTGGTTGAATGTTTTTCTCTTTCCTAAATGATTTGTGTTCATCTGACTTCTGATATTCTTCTTCTATTGAAGCATCAATGTAATTCTGAGTTTCTTCAGTATGCAAAAATGCTTCAATTCAGCCGCAATTTCTGTGTGGATCAGATATGCCTGGATTAGTTTCTGTGATTTACTATACTGGTACCAAATTAGACATTTCTCAGGGCTTCCTGCCAGTTTCAAAATGAATGACTCTGAAATTGTTCTCCAGTTTTATTTTGAAAAAAGATGAGTGAAACCAGTGAAATACCATCTTGCACAGTGTGTGAGAAAGGTTTGACTTCTGTGGCACCATCTCCCTGTAGATCATAAAGACCTTCTCTAAATCATCAAGTTCTCTTTCCAAATAGCTTGTAAAGCAGAAAAATGTGGCCTCCATTCTTTTCTTACAAGAATAATCATAATAAATCTTGTTTGAATATCCGTGCAAAGACAATATGAGGTCTTACCTCTTGGTTACCACCACTGTTGCCACACTACCATTTACCTGAAAAATGTAAATCTAGTGATTTACAAGACAGGAAAACTGTAGATTTATTGTATACATCATAGCTCTGTTATAATGGTAGCTGTCTAGTAAAAGTGTGAGATTACTTTGATATAGCATGGCACAACATGGCAGGTAGTAATTTATGTCAAATGGCATTAGATGGAAGAGGTCAAATGTAAACTTTTGCTTCTGGAGTCTGTTTTGCTATTTAATTAATACTTGAGACAGGTAGGACCTGCAAATGCGTGAGTGTTCTGTTCTGGTACAAAACCAGAAATAAACAGGTTTTGGGGACTGCTAGTAGTCAAATGACCTGGATGTGTTTGAAGTTGTTGTTTAGAGGTATCACTTGCTTCAGCATTCATTAACACAACTAAATCACAGGCTGTAGGGTGTTGATGAGCCTCATTTACACAAGTTTGCATAATTACCAATTTTTTGGTACTGATTGCTGTTTTGAAGATGTTATTTTCAGGGAGAAGAATCATAAAAGGGAGAAAAAGCAGAGAAAAAATTCAGCTAACTGGCTCACAACTGAAGGGCAAGCTAGGCATAAGGGGACAGAGACATCTCTGTGTGTTAGTTTTCTCTAGTGAGCTGAAGAGCTAGAGATGTGTATAAGGAATGGAAACTATTTGTGGTCCACTCCAAAGAAAACCAATAGAGGAGAGAAGACCCTCAGCCTTTTCTTTAGGTGGATCCTCTGCCAAATCCCACATTGATGTAAGCAGACTGGGAAAACGTGGATGTATTCTGCTACTTATAGACGAGGAGAACTTTAGAAGACTTGGCTATAATACAGTCTCTGTAACAACTGAGGAGAACAGGGTACATGAAGGAATCACATGAGCTGCTGGGATCAACAGCTACTGGGAAGCCTTTGCCAGTGTCCTGAAAAGGAAACATGATCGTGGTGCAGAGGCATCACTTACTCTGTACTGCTTTGTGTTGTGCAGCTGGAGTTCAAGCCAAGTCTTTGAAAACAGAACTACAACCTTTGTAAAAATTCAATGTCAGCATTATAGAGAAAAGACCAAAGTATTAGCTTTGCAGGCTTTGTGCAGATCAGGACCCTCTCATATGAAAAGCAGCTTATCCCTGGAGGAGAAGACACCAAGTGGTTGGGTTTTTAGCCTAACATTCCCCCTCAGTTACTCTCTTTTGAGAGGTTCCATGCAATCTCTATTTTCTCCAAGGAGATCACAAGGTTTAACACCTGCTTCATCCACCCAGACCACCAACACAGCCAACCTCTGCTGTGTCTGCTCCAAGCTACATACCCAATACTCAGGACATTCTTTCAAAACATGAACTGGCATTTTCCTGGGTATAGGAGCATGGTAGGAAAGAAATTACAACTTTAAAAGCATTGTTTTTCCCTAGCCATATGAAGTAAGACACACAGAATGTCATATTAGGGACCCACAGTACAGAAACAGTAAGAACAACCTTTTGCCTTACGTGCAGTATGTGTAGGATCACAGGATTGTTCATGCTGCTCTCATCATTCCTACCAACATTTTGAGATCTTCTTTAGTTTTCAACAGACATTATAAGGTACTTCCATAGTGTCTCATTTGGAGGGGAAAAAAAAAAAAAGGGAGATATGCTTATTTTAAGCAGTTGCTCTAGCCTTCCCCCAGTCATCAAAGTGCTTCAGCACAGTTTTTGGATTTGAATAGCTTCATATGCATAGGCTTCAGTGCATTTATGGATTAGAAATCTTATAACTTAAGCATGGTACAAGGTTTAAAAATCTGTCTGATATGCAAGTAGTATAGATATATCAAAGAAAACTGCAATGACTGCACAGGATAACCATCAACTGAAAGCTGAGGTTTTATAGATATTGATTAAAAGGAAAAAAGTGAAGTAGTTTCTTAAAAGTTAGGCACAATAAAGTCAAGAGAGAGATATAAAATATGAAGTTCCTAGTGACTGACCCTTTTATTTTCCATTACTACGCTGGCAGCAAAAACACCCCAAAACCAGAAAGAAGAAATACCCTGGCATATTTCTTCGGAGCAATAAGAAATGTGTTCCATCCCGCAGAGCCCAAATTCACTGGTAAGGAACTGAAAAACTAAAGGAACCAACACTAACCAGAAAAAGCATTCAGACTTGTGCTAAAGAGCTTCATAAGTAACTGAATGGGTGAATTATTTATCCAAAATTTAATCTCTCATGCGCTTACAAAAATAACTGTCTTAATAAAACTCTTATGCATATTGAAAACAAGCTCACATTAAAAAAATTAGTTATAAGTAGACTTAAATAAGAACTTAAGTAAAATGTACTTTTATACCTCATATGTACCTCTTCTAATGGTGAATGCTAAGCAATATATAAGGGTTTATCAGAATGCTAATTAGTAACAGTGAGAAGAAAGAGAGAAGAAAAAACAGAATATTTGGAGAGAACATAGAAAGCAAACAGAAAGGAAACAAATTTTATCTAACTAATATGCCAAGGGAATGATCATCAGGGGAAGTTACCCACGGACATTCAGTATTTTAGAATTTCTTACCTTTAATGCATTTCTCAATCCAAATGTAATTAAACTGCTTCATGTTTTCCCTTCCTTTCAGAAATGAAATAAGAAAAAGGGAAAAAATGACCAGTTAGGTTTGCAGAGCTTGTAAATTACTCAAGAATTCAAGTAGAATTATTCAAAAACCTCAAGACAAATGTTCATGACTGAAAACTGTTGATTGAGTTATCAGAGAATTAAGCAATCCACCCTCTTCTCATTTTGTCCATATTCAGTATATCCCCACATTTTCTTACCTGTGCTACTAAATTTTACTAAATCAACCATTTCTTTTCTGGAAAAAAGTGTCAAGACATAATTGTTAAGTTTTGTGTTTATTTTAGTGTTTCTGCCTTTTTTTTTTTTTAGTCCAGTAAATTATTATTTGATTCCGAGAAAGTACAACTTCCATTACTCATTGCTAGCTTTCAACAATCAAATTTGTAGTTTTGGTGCAGTGGGGTCTAAATTCAAAAGTGAAGTTCCAACAGAAAAAAAACAACAAAAAGTCATCCAGATGTGTGAAACACAAAAATAATAGCTTCTTGTTGCAAAGGGGATTACTTATTACAAGTTCTCACTGTTTCTTATGCAGCAGCAACTAAAAAAATCCATGAGAGAAAATAGATGTATAGAAATGATTTTTTTACTAGTCCTTTTTATTTTAGCCATTAGGTAAGGATTTTTGAAAGTGAATGAAGCCATTGTTGACCTGCCCATACATTTCTGGGTTGGGTTTTTTAAATTTGATTTTTCGGGGGATGTTAGTAAAGGCTGGGGAGAGAAGCAGTGTTCAGGATGAAAGCACATAGCTTTCAAAAACACAAGAACAATCTGCTCATATATAAACACAGTGGGTCCTTTCCATAAGAGTAAAGGTACAATAAAAGAAACGAAACAAAGAAATTGTTATTCAGCTATGAGAATGCCACCCACTAAGTCAACCAAGCAGCTCTCCCCAGCATAGATCTGCCCCCCTGACAATCTGGCCCTGTGTTAAAAGGTAAAAAAATCCAAACTCTATCCTCCACGGTGCATGAACATACACAAACCAGCTATTTACAGATGTTCGAGGAAGTCAGTGACAATGTCCTGAAAAGGTATGTTATAAGTCTCGCCAGGTGGAATTTCTAAAGAGCTATTGGACAAATTCTTGAGAGCAGTCAGAGCTAGTCTGCACCACCCAAGTGGCATCTGTGGTCACAAATCTGCTACATATAGATTGTCAGGAGCCCTCTGCTGCTAAAAAAACACACTTTCCTGACATACCCACATCCCTGCCAGGTTTCTGTTACACTTCTAGCGTGCAGCCTGGCTTGGGCAGTGCTGCCATAGAGACATCTCGCTCAGTCACAAGTAGTTGTTTGTAACATTGACTAGTCTTGCATCTGAGACTGAGCTTCATAAAACCCTGACTGTCTGATCTGCTTCCCTCTCTCTGGCAAATGTAAAGCAACTGATGCAGAAGACACTGTCACCCTCTGTTTCTTCATTATCTCTCTGTCAGAGGTAGCTGTAAAGGATAATTCCTGATCACATCAGACTTACCTAGAAACACACCTTCCCTAAAAGGAGGAGGGAAAAAACCCACTCTTGCATCGAAGAAGCTTTCAAGGCATATTGACTGGATGGCAAAGAGACTCATTTAAAATTTAAAAAAATTGTGGGCATGAATTTTTGACACTTTTTTTTCCCAGTGCCCTATGGTCTCCACTACTTTTATTCAAGCTTACTAGAATTTTTTTATGGGATGGTTGCAAGCACATTAAAAAGCAACCCAAACAATTTTGGGAAGAGGGTACAAGTTATAACTAGAAAAGTTAGATCAACACAAAGCTAAAATTTAGCTTTAAAGACTGGACAGTACGCCCTCATGGCATTTTACTAATTCTCAACGACATAAGCCTGAACAGTTCTGGGATAATTTTTCTGAGCAAAATACCTATGCCATACCCATATCTTTGCAAATAATAAGGATCACTTCTTAATTTTAAAGGAACTTACACATCTCTGTCCAATTTATAAACCTGCATGAGTGCTTGAACCTTCAATATATATTGTATATTGAAAAGTAGAGAGCATTGAAAACAGGTATAGTTTCTCATTCTCTTTTCCCCTCCTAATTCTGGATAGTCTTCCACATTTGTCTTTATTGTGACATGCAATGGTAAAAATTAGGTAGAAGCAAGGCAGCCAAGCCCTGGCAATATTGACTATTGATCCAGCTGTACAGAGTCAGATTACTTGGAAAACAACCCTTCAATTTTTCACTCCAGTGACGCTGCAGGGCAGTTGCTTTTAGGATCATTACCCTTGTCTGTAAAATAAAGGAATGTGAGAATGTGTTTGAGTAAATTCTGAACCCATTTGAACTTTGTGGGTTTGAAAGTTAGTCCTAGAGTGAAATCATTGCCTTCCATGCACACATCACCTCCACAGCTAACCAGGGCATTCACACCAAGACTGTGGTTTAGCTGTTCCATAAATCATCCATAAATCACCATAATGCTGTAATGAGTGTACTGAGAAATACCTATGTTGCCAACACCTTATCACATGAGAGTTGCTTTAAGAGAGGAAAATCCAGTAGGTATGTTTCCTTATTATTCTAACTGGCAAAGAAATAAATGCCACTGATGCACTAGCAAGGCATGCCAGAACCCTGTCTCTTTAGCAAGGCAGTTCGACAGTAAAGAAAATGGGCACTTACACAGGGTTTGGATGGCAGGAGCTTTAAGCTTAGGGGCAAAAACAGAGAAACAGAGAACAGCCAGAGGCCAACTAGTGTTCAAGTTGTCCACATTTAGGAGTTTTACTTTCATTTTGGTGTTCAACAGTATTCTAAACAAGGGAGACAAGTCTCATGAAAGGTAAGAGTGGCCTTAATCCATGAAAACTGTAAGGCAAGTAGCAAGAGTGCGGGCAGGCCAGACACGCATTCGTAACAAGAATCATGACAAATGAAAGTTGTGGGGACCTTTTGATTGTTCAAAGTTAGATAAGGAAACATTTTTCCTTGTTTTTTTTTTTTTTCTGCTGACAGCCTCTGCAATGAAACAGTTCTTTCCCCTTGCTCTTTAAAGAACAATGAGATGTGACCTTTTTTTTTGAGGATTATTGCTGTCTCTGAGAATTCAGTCATATCTCAGCAAACCAGATTACCCAAGTCTGATTTTCATTGGACATTTGACTTTTTTTTTTGAGAGGACATCAATGTAGAAGGCATACTCCTGAAAAAGATACCTTAAAATAGGAAAATAAATATTATGAAAGGTACTGAATTAAAAAATAAATTGATAGAATTGAGGCGGATTAACAGCAAATTGTATACAGACAATAACATGGATATCTCTTTTATACGCAAGTATAGGCAGCATACTTGATGGGAATGAAACTTGGACAAGATCTCAATTTCAGAAGATACCACGGCATGATTCTGAGACTGCACTGGCTTAACTTCTGAAAAAAAGTAACAAAAAAGACTAAATAAGGAAAATCAAAAAGAAAGGGAAAAGGGAGAAAGGAAAACATGCCAAAAGAAAGCAAGCTTCAGGAATGGAGGAAGTCTGTCTCAGACAGCAAAACAGTCCTTAAAATGAAATAAGGAAAATATTTAAATTGTCTTCCCAGTCTCAGGTATACTGAGCACATGGAATGTCCTCAGAGGAAGGAAAGAGTGGCTCTCAAGACAGTAACTCTGGCTCAAGAAGTTGTTGTTTTAGACTAGTGACTGTTGGAAGGTGGAAGGTATGTCAGACAACGATTCCTCTGTGTTCACCCTATCTGTTATATTCCTTCCCTAAACATTTGCTGTAACCACTCTCAGAGACAGATTACCAGACAATGCAGACCTTCATTCTGACCTTGTGCTGCACCTCTCAGCTTTTAAGACAAAAAAGCAATGCATGAAACAAAATCAAGCAGCAAGGATTTAAATGCAAGTAGCCATAGTGTCTAGATATTTGGATCTATTAAGAAGCGTGTGATCAAAAGCCAAATCCCTGCTGAGGAACCAAAATTGATGAGATCAGTCCAGACACAGGGCTCTGATTCAGCTAGGCTTTCACACTACAAGTTGTAAAGTAATTTATCACTGAAGAAATCCACATACTTGTATCACATTAGCAGATATTTCCCATGAATAAAACAAGGGAATTTATTTTGTAACTTTCCTTCAAACATAAGAAGTCTCAGAGTAGTCTCCGATCCCCCATAAAAAGAAGAAAAAAGATTACTTTTCAATTTATGCAGTAATTTTTACAGTCAAGCATAACAAATAAGGTAACAGATTTTCCAGACTTCCAGAGCTCTGGAGGCACTATAACCATGACTAGGCTGCCCTCTCTTGTACAGAGGGAAATCTACACCTGAATTCTGTGTTTCAGAGTTAAAAATACATGAGAGGCTGCTGTGCTCTGTACAGAAGAAGGGGAGGTATAAAATGTGCATTCTCAAACCAGGACTAATCAAATGAGACTATAGTGTTATTATGTAAAGCTGATCTTGTTAGTATCAAATATATTAATGACGTTTTCAGAAAACATTTTATTTCAGGCATTTCATCTCTGCAGGTTCACCAGCCAACACTCAGTTCTCTCCTTGCAGACTGCACTGTTTATCTGCAAAGCCTACCTACCTTAAATAGAGAGGCTTGGAATATACCCCCCAGTCCTTTGTGTTTCAACTTTACAGGGAGATTGGAAGATCTAAACTTTAACTTCCTCAGCTGTACTTCCCCCAGCCTTGCTCCAGTCCCTCCATACAACCCCACAGTCAGCCATGACTCCTGTTAGAAATCTGCTGCATCCTAAGCCCTTCTCTGTGCAAAGTAACAATCCACAAATTGAGGGATTTCCCCCCTTTCTTCTGCAACACTTCGGTTTTACTTGCTGTACAATAGCAATCCAGGGATTAAAAAGATCCCATTATTACAGTAAACATGTCTGTTTGAACATCTTTAAATTCTTTCTGAAAAAAAAATTAAGTAAAATTCACTTTTTTCTTTTTTATGTCAGATGAGATGTTAATTTCCATAGTGATTTCCTACACCTTTTCTCTTTATTTTTTAAATTTTGTCATGTAAGTAAAATTCTTCCCACCCACTTGGAGGTACTGGACAAGCAGGGCATACCAAGAATTTGCTTTTACTAGTGATAATTTCTCTAGCTTTCAACTAGCTTTATGTTGGAAAGAGTAAATTCTTGGGGATCACATCTAACAGCTTTCGTCTGTGTAAGTATATGATGCATTATGACCACTATGTCTTCTACCTTCTTCTCAGTTACCTCATTTTCATTAGTCTCATGGCTATTGACCCAACATCTCCTATCATCCTTAATTTTATCCTAAAACTGGTAGATGGACTGAAGGGGATTTCAAGTATTGTGAAAAGTTAAAATGGCTGCTCCTTAGGCAAGAAGCAGCCAGAAAAGCTAATAAATCTCCTGTTCCAAAGATAGGCTTTGTGCTCCTGAATGAAGACCAGAAATATGAGATATGTAAAAAAGTCCACTAGCAAAAATCCTCTGAATTACTCAGGCAAGAATAGGAGGTTCTGTTGGATTTTTTTTTTTTGCTGTGATGACCAGCTGAGTGAAGCACAGGGGCAGAAGGTATAATACATGAGACACAGGTAAGTAGAATAGCACTGCATTGGCAGTGAGCTAAACCTTGATTTCACACCCCAAAAGGCCTGGCCAGCATGGCTGTGGAAACTTGACAGTAATAGGTCTTTAGTGGACTACCTCCCACCTTGAACCATGGGAACCAGAAAGGAATCCCAGTTCCCTCCTTGGTCTTCTAAGGCAGAGAATGCAGTCTAAATCTAGACTTACTTTGGGAAAATATGAATAAACCCAGAAAAAACTGCAGTGACTTGAGCCTTCTCACGGGGAAAACAGTTCCACACACACACGGCCCTTCATTTTCCCCAACAACATGTCAATTAATGTTCTGTATGGCAAAACATTTGCTTTAACCACACTGTTTGTAATTAGCAGTGTCTATTAATACTAGGCATCAGAGACCCGCAGGGTTTGAATAAAAAGTGCCAGGGCTCAAGTGTTTATGAGCAGTTCATATACAGCAGGAAATTTCTTGTTTTTCTTGAACAGTTGCCTTGTCTGTACTTGCAAAAAACTGCATGGTGAATAGTCATTACCCAGTTTAATAGAGATGTGGGCTAAAATTTCTGCTACCTGGTTTTACACATAGGCTGTGGTTAGAGGGGAAAACAGAGAAAAGTCTTATTGCTTACATGTTGGTATGTAATTTAAGTGAAAGCAAGAAGTTTCAATAAGTCACTCTGTGTCTACCACCTTAAGGTAGGCTTTTCAATTCTTTGCAACGCTGTGGATTAGTGGTAGATGGGAACAAATCCTGCAGATCCTACCATCATCATTTTTTATGGCAATTCAAATGTTACTCTTAAAATGAATTTTTCCTTTCACATACATATTTAATTTTGATTGCCAGTATGGATTTTTGTTCTGATAGTTTCATTTTGCAACACAAATCATTAAAACAGAGGAGCTTTGTCTCCTTTACTTCGTGTTGTATGTTTTAGAAATAGCTTGCATATCCATCTTGTTCTCTGCCTTTATAATAATTCTGAAGTACTGGGTTTCATTTATAACGAGAATGAGTTGATTCTGATTCACCAGGAGCAAAATCTCTCCATCACTATCCTCTTTAACCCTATGCTCTACTCACAGGACCACAAACACCTTATGAAGACAGCTGTTAACACTGTACTAACAACTTGGTATATTATTATGCTGGCTGTTCTCTCATAGTTTCAAGTCTGTATTTTGAGTCTGCTAATAGATCTGCTTAGGAATCAGGCAAGTTAACTGAACTCAATGCACAAGACTCAGGGTAATTTACTACACAGCAAAAAGCCCCTTAGAAAAAAATGACAGAAACTGAAAGTTTCCTGAAGAGTGAGACAATTTATTTCTAACTCCATTTGATAAAACTCAACCCTTCATCAAGAGATCTATCTATACACTATAGGTAAAGCCTGTATGCAAAGGATTTACCGTAGTCTTTTTTTTTTTTCCAAATTTCTCTTTCTGTATATTTGGAGTTAGTCCATTTTGATTATTTGAAAGTCTATCATCCTTCAAATGCAAAAATCCAGAGACAGTTTTATTTCCTCCCAAGCTTCAACAATATTCACGTTAATTGTCCTTCAGTGTGGCCATAGATATTGAGAAGTTTTTGTTTCTAACAGCCTGGATAGAAAGAGAGGTTCTGATTTGCTACAGCACTAAGGATATGCAGTCCCCTCATTGATTGCTATCACTTATATACATGCCACTCTTGTAGTAACAGTATGGAAATATTTTTCTTTTGTTTAACCAAACAGAAATTGACAGAAGCAGAAATCCATTTCAAATTGGTTGTGTTGAATTCTAGAGCATTTATAGCATAACCAGAAAATATGAAAAGGGATTTAAGAGTCTAAATGTATCAACGTGCAGGATGCAATTTTTCTTCCACAGAAGAGCTCAGCATAAGAAAGATATTAAGCTATTGGAGAGCATCCAAAGTAGGGCAACAAAAATTATGAAGGGCCTTGAGGGGAAGTTGTATGAGGAGCTGCTGAGCTCACTTGGTGTGTTCAGCATGGAGGAGACTGAGGGGAGATCTCCTCGAAGTTTACAACTTCCTTGTGACAGGAAGAGAAGGGGCAGGCACTGATCTCTTCTCTGTAGTGACCAGTGACAGGACCCAAGGGAATGGCGTGAAGTTGTGTCAGGGAAGGTTTAGGTTGGATATTAGAAAGATATTCTTCACCTAGAGGAGGTTGGGTGCTGGAAGGGCTCCCCACAGAAGTGGTCACAGCACCAAGCCTGACAGAGTTCAAGAAGCATTTGGACAATGCTCTCAGGCACATGGTGTGACTCCTGGGGAGGGTCTCCTGTGCAGGGCTAGGAGTTGAACTCAATGACCTCTGTGGGTCCCTTCCAACCTGGCATATTCTGCGGTTACAACGAAGTTATTCACAGCATCAGAGCATTAAAAAAAAAGAGAGAGAGAGAGAGAAGAAAAGGGCAAAACAAAAAAGAAGGAAGGAAGGAAGGAAAGAAGGAAGGAAATTTGCTTGACACATTGCCAAAAAAAACATTTTAGACACCACAACATGTGCATGCAAATTTATTGTGTGTTCACTACTTAGAAGGGAAAATGAACCCTATTTTCCTATGTCTGTGCAGTCAAAAATTGAGCAAGACACTTCTACTTTTCTGCTCAAAGAAAAAAACCAGTAGTATGGGAAGGCATTTGCATTGTCTAGGAAGAAGTTACTGGGGCACAGATTACTTGTATTCATATGCAGCTTATAGATGCAAGTAGATGTCTTCTTCCCTGACCAAACAGGCATTAATTATCTCCCTATGGCTGGATCAGAACCAAGACTTGATGGCCATGAGGTCAGCTGGTAACTGGTGCAACTTCTCCTGAATCGTATGAGAAAGACAAGCTTTATATCTACTGAAGAAAGCAGGAGAAAGAGGTGGAAGATAGATCAACATCAAATTTGTGTTTATTATTCCTGGCAGACCACAGGGGGCTCAGGGTCTAAGGGTAAGTGGGCTGAGGATTAGTAAAATAGCTGTGAAAGGACAAGAGGAGGACTTATGTATGTCTTCCATACACCCTGGGAGTAGTAAAAAATAAAATCCCACTTTCAACCTCTGTTACTCCCTTTTCAACATATTTTCCCCCTCCTACAAAGTTTGTGGGCAGCATATAGTGATAGGTGGAGGAGAAACTTTGCGAGCAAAAAAAATGAATCAAGGTCTATTGAAAACAGGTAAACCCAAAAGATAGGGATGCATGATTTGGCATAAGTCATGTATTTTTAATAGCTGCTTCAGCAATTGCAAAAGGTAGTGGTGGATTTCTCATGTCTTTCTATACTCAGATGGGGACCAGTTCTTGTCTGCAAGACAGGCTTTAGTCAAACTAATGTCTTGGAAAGTAGGCAGGAGCTTATGATTTATGCAGTCAGGTGAGAGGTGCTAATGTGTCTTTTGTCAACGTAAACTGTTTAAAGGTGAAAAAAATGGCAAGAAAACTCAGACTCAGTCTAAGTACAGACTGGATAGATAGTATTTACCCCTGAATTTGGAGAGTGAAAATTATTTTCCCTTTGAAATTTTCCTTCTTCCCTGGGCTTAAACTATTTCTAAAATGAAAGAAGATGATTACAGAGGAAAAGAAAAATATTCAGAAGTTACTTAAGCTAGCAGAGAATAGAAACTGCAAGCAAACATATAGTAAAACACGAAAATGTACAGAAAAAACAATGGTTTATTCTTAGAAACAATCTACATTGATACAAAAGGCACAGGTATTTGGCTGCAACAGCTTTTCTCTCCAGCTTTAATAACAAATATTTTCCATCTTAACTTATCCTTAACTTATGGTCTACAAGAATCTGGCACATTCTGCTCTCCAACGACACTATTACAATTAAGGGTCTCTTAAATTTCTAGCAAAGACAATATGGATAAAACTGCATCCTTCTCCCTAAAGGTGGATTTTGATGTACATTAGCAGGTGTTCTAGGAATCCTAAATTGTCATAACCATAATTCATCAAATAAAGGGAAGGCTCAGGTATCAGAAAAGTACTACAAGCACAACAGAAAAAAATTCCTTGGCTTCTAAATTTCTGTAACGCGTAGAGTCTTTTGTTCTTAAAGTTGCTTCACAAGAGGATGGAAACCATAATGAAATAAATCTAGTTGTCTGTCTACGGATTAAGACCTGGAATGTGCAAACAAAGGATTTTTTTATGTCTTTGAACATTTGAAAAGTCAAATTCCCCTAGATGCCAATCTCTGAGTAGCTGAACACTTTATCTGCATTGATATTTATTTTTACTTCCATGTAGTATATTTTTAAAATATTCTTTCCTCTATGTCAAATAGGGGGTAAAATGTTTGGACATATGACTTATTTGAAAAAATAGAAAACATATTATTATATTATTATGTTTTAACAAACCTATGGGCCAGATAAAAAGGAAGGAGGAAAACTGTTCTGGTTCAGACTGGCAATTCAGCTCAGTGTATTAAAACAGAGCATTGTACAGTGGGATTCAGTGTGTTTTGCTGATATATGCAGACACTATTAATTTTTTAACCTCAGCATTTTAAGTACTTATTTTGAAAATATTTTGCTTTTATTAGGAAAAGCTGTTAAAATTTATTTGGGGATTTTTTAATATATTCTTTCTCTGGGTTTGCTAGTTTTTTTTTCTCCTGAATGATGGGGTAATGAAACTTAGTATCTGCCAGTATTTTAGAACTCAGTAAGTATCAGAAATAAAGCATGTTCCTGTATGCAGTGGTGTAAAGCTGGCATGAATTCAGACAGAACACATTACATCAAGCCATGAAGTGTGTACTGAGTGAGTTGCATGATTTATTCTAACTGAGCAAAAAAACAAAGCTTTTTTTACCATAGGTTTTATGAAATGACAAAATATGAACATTGGAGTGTTGAGAACTGACCCCTTACAAAGATAGCATTATACTCCCTTTCTTTGCTTGAATTTTTCCAAACTTAATAAAATAAGAACAAGTGATTCCTTTGGCTAATTACTTCAATCTCCAGTTAAATTTCACATGCTCACATGCTGGTTGTGCCATTCTTTCCTGCACTGCCTAAATGCATCCTCATGGAAGATACTTTTTGTCACCACAAATTCAATCTCCTCAGAGAAATAGCTTCACGTTAAGTGCCCTTTGACACAGTGAACTGCTGGACATAAAGGATTGCTCTAGGTACAAATGAACATAAAAAAAGTTACCAGCAAGCTTAAAAAGATCATATAAGTGCATTATGTTTCTAGCACAGTTTGATTGAACACACTGTCTACATGTGCTCATGCAGCTCCATAAACCTGACACATCAGCCACTTGGAGTTGCTGATAGGCAGTTTCACTGAGTGTCATCCTTTGACTCTAAGGAGGAGCTTGTTAATGCATCCCTTCCTCCCACTGCCTCAGCAAACCAGAAGAAAGCTGGACCTCACACCTCAATTATGGCTTTATGATGTCCACCTCTTGGACAGCAGCCACATGATATTCTTCACCATGATTTCCCTTTGTACTACCACATTTTGGAGTGTTGCAGCTTGGCAGTAACGCTGCTTCTGGCTCACAAGGTGTAAAAAGGTATATGCAGGTTATATCTGCCAGGCATAAATAGCAAAAGGGCAGTGCAGCTGAACTCAAACTGCTGACCTACAAGTGTCAGTAAATTAAATTATATGGCTACCAGTGACTTAAGACATATTAAGTCTGAAGGTATGAGGTGGTTATTGCTTGTTGAAAACTGTCCTTTCAAAAAGTCGTGCTTTTATGCAAGTTCAACACTTTTTGTATATACCTGAAGCCAATCCTACTGCTTTTTTAAGGATATTTTTGACAGCCAGCAACAGCAGCACTATTGAGTAAAATGTTGCGAGTCCCGAAGGAGAAAGGAGAAAAGCCTTTTCTGCTTCAAGGAATGAGACACCAGGGGAAAAGAATGTCATATTACTCAAATAATGACATCCAAAATATATGTTCAGATTAGGAAGGAAACTATGGCAAGCCATGAAAAGTAGGTTTGGAGGGCTTTGATTTCTCGGCAAATGATCTTGGCTGCTATCTAAATTATAAACCTAAAATTAGAAGGCGTGAATATTGCCTATATCTTTAAAATGAAATATATTACCTGGTATCAGCTTATTGGAAACTGTCAATCCACAGTATAAATTTAAAATTTGCTGTTTCAAGGGACTTTTTTTTCACAGAAGCAAAAAAATTTCAGTGACAAGTTTGTTGGGTTTTTTTTGCTTTGTTTTTTTTTTTTTTAACTCTTACTGACTTGACTGGGAAATACATGATCTGAAGCACAAAGGACTTCTGAAACATTCTGGGATAAGAATTTCTTGTGATTGTTTCATCACTTTGGTTATGCATAGGTGCAGGGTTATATTCGGAAAATCTACTGAGTCCAAGGCACTTTCAGCAATCACACTTCCAGGATGTTCTACTCCTAAAGAACTCAGCTGGGATTCCACAGTTTATATCTTGAATATCATACCTGTAAACTTTCTTGGCCTTTTCTTGATGTCTTGGATTAAAAATTAAAAGAATAAAGATTCATTGCTTTGTTTAATCCTACAACATTTATTACATTTATTATTTATTACAGTGGTAGAATGATTGCTTCAAGCAAACTTAAATACCAACACATGTAAAAAATCACTGCTGCGTTTACTTGACATATCATCCTGAGTTATAAAAATTTACTCTGGGATAAAATGTGCTTTTACCCTGAGGTTCACTGCATATGGAAACACAGAACAGAGATGGAGAGACTGGAAGTGGGAGGAACTTTTTTCAGAGACATGGGACTCTGCAGTGATACATTGATTTGGAAGCAATATACTCTGTCCCTCCCAAGGTGAAGGTTGGTCTCTTCTTTCTATCACGAAGAGACCACCTAAGAAAACTGGAAAGAAAATAATTCCACATTTTCTCAGACATTCCTAGTTATCAGCAAACCAAGGCAAATAAGATCTAACGAGGCAGATGAGAAAAGAGGGGTTTGCACATCCTGATTCATCTTCCAGACAGGGTAATCCAGGTTTTCACCTCTGAGTCTTTCATAGACTGTGACTTCAAGCAATGTAATATCAGGGCAAGATGAGTGATGAAGTCGGTCCTCCTTAAAGATATTTGGTTGTTAAAATTTTAAAGAAATACAGGTTAAGTAGGTAGAAGTGCCCTTTTTTTCTGATGCACTAAAGCTATTTTTTTTCCACACCACTAAATTTTTCATGCTGGATCATTTAATAAACTAGAAGAGCAGAAAGAGATAAAATCTGAATGTGCTAAATTATAAGAATGAGTCCTATCCCACTGATGTCAACATTTTCATCCAAGTCAATATTTCATTACTACATTTTCGAGTCAATGTAGATTTTAGCTTATCAGCTCAGAGTCTAGCCAAAAAGGTGAAGGTACAAAGAGACATCTCAAATTTCTGGAATGGTTACAGGGACGCAGTAAATCTTGGTATCCTTTAGTGCCATTTCCACTGTTTCTACAGGCGGGTACTGATACTAGTAAATTTTGATAACTGCAGTCACCACATCTCCATTATTTCAGTCTCTGGATAGAGCAGGAAGAAAATATTTCTGTGCTTTTTCTTGATCTGACACAGATCTTCTGGTTTAAGATGTGGTATGTCTCCTCCTCTATTTTTCAGACTGCATCTCTTGTACTGTGTTTGGAGAGATAAGACTGAAACTGCTACCTAGTATGAGTAGATGTGAGGTAGGATAAGCTGTGATAGGAAGAAGTTTTATTTCTTTAATTTTATTTTCTTTAAAGATAAGAAGCCGTCACACCAGATAAGAAGCAATGGTAGAAGTTTTCTTTCTTTCATTCCTTTCATTGTGTTTAAAGCAATAAAGGGAAGAAATATGAAGCGTCTTGTGCATCTGCTATGCTGGTCATTGCTGGAAAGTTGTCAGCTTCAGGTCTTCAGAAATGGATGACACTTTTCCCCTGTTGCTTAGGCACACAGCTGAAAACAGCTATGCTATACAGTGCAAGATGGCATTTGACTCCTGTCCCTCCCACCCCATGCATATTCCCTGCATTATTACTGCTGTGTCACCACAGTGGTCCTGGCTCTGACCTTTTTCAGAGCTGACTGTGAAAAATTATTCCTTACTGGATGTTGCAAACACCTGAAATCAGGTCAGCCACCCTTTTCCTCGCTCAGTACTTTGGGTATAAAAGTATTATTTAGCAATGAATGCATAACACTGTGTTTATTTCATTAAAAAGAAAGTTATTCAAAGAGGCTGATTCAAGTAGGTCTCTTGTACTGGAGTCACCGAAAAATCTCTTTCTCTCTTATCTAAGGGCAAAAAAGAAGAGACAGGAGAACTAAAAGGACTACTCAGTCTATGAAGCATCAGTACAGATGAACTGATGATGTCCTAAAACTCTGTTTCTATAATTAGATATTTGTTTCTTTCTAATTATCTAAAGAGTCATAGTAACAAGATATTGCCATTGCTTGTGCTTATTTTTAGTTACTCCTAGAAGGTCTGAATGGCCTTTGGATCCCATGACCCAACTGAACATCATTAGGAAACTACAGCACAGAGAAATTAAAAGATCAGTACTACATAGCCCAGGAAATGAGAACACTCCCTGTCTCTCATTTTGACAGCAAGATGTAGCTATCTTTTCCCATAGTGACCTCTTCATTCGAGATTACAAGTTGTCATTACTCATCAAAGAAAACAGGCAATGTAAATAGAAAAAGAATGCCTCAGGGAGCCTTTGCTGGAAAAATGCACCACGGGCAGATGGCAGAGCCCAGGGTCAGCCCCAGTGCTATGCCTGCAGGGTCCTTCGCGACAAGCAGATGTCTCCAGCCCTGACGGGGGAGACACAAGACCTGCTCAGGCAAGGACCACCCTGCGGCTATAAACCGGCCAGGGGGAGCCTCGTGGTGCTAGGCAGGCCTGTAGGTGCAGGCTGGACCCTACAACCTGGGAGGGTCCTTCCCTTCCCATCTTCTTTTAATACTTTCACTTTGTTCTGGGAAAGGCGCAGTTTGTACACGCTACACGGAGCGATGCGAACGCCGCCTTTACGGTTCCCTTCCTGCCCCTGTGTTTCTTGTTCACCGCATTGGCAGGGAATCGGGGTGCCTGGGGCCCAATCAGCGTCCCGAATTCAGGAAGTTCGAGGACCCGCTGGACTTGTGGGCAGCCCATGCCCACGGAGACCCTCAGCGGGAGGCTCCCCCCGCTGCTCCGCAGGCACCGCCACCTGCGGTGTTACTTTAAACCAGCAGCCGACAGAAGGAGCCGCCGGCAGCAGCAAGGGGCCCTCGCGCCGCTCCCAGCGGCGTTCCCGACGCTGATCCTCGCGCCGTTCGTTCCTGACGCCGATCCTCGCGCCGTTCGTTCCTAACGCCGATCCTCGCGCCGTTCGTTCCTAACGCCGATCCTCGCGCCGTTCATTCCTAACGCCGACCCTCGCGCCGCTCAATCCTAGGGACCGTTCGATCCCAACGCCGCCCTGCCCTTGCACCTTGGCCCCGCGGCCACCGGGTGGCGCCCGCGCCCCGGCTGCGGGCGGCCGCGCAGGCGGGGCTGTCCCCGCCGAAATCCGCCCTTTCCAGCCCTTGCCAGGCGGGCGGCGTTCCGCTCCGGCGCTCTCCCGGTGCCGGAGAAGTTCCCGCAGGAGGAGGAAGGGGGCAGTAAGGGCCCAGGGAGCCAGCTCTGTCACGCCTTGAGAGACAGTGGGGCGACGGGAGCCGGGGAGGTGCGGGGGGGGGGGCCCCCCCGGAAAACTTTAAAGCGGGACGGATGCTGCCAAACGCCAAGAAAAGAGGTGCCTGCTCCCTGCGGAAGGCTCCTGGTATTTTATGGTGCTACTTCTTTATTAAATAAAGTAATACTTAGGAGTGAGTGAACAAGCTCACAAGCTGACTGTTGGACTTAATGTCAAAGGTCTTTTTCAACCTTAGTGATTCTATGATTCTAAGCCGGCGTAACTAGATAACCTCCCTCTAGTCCTTTCTGTATGTGTATTTTAACACTTTCGAACTAGTGCGTTCATCCCTGCTCCCCTTCACCCCTTCCACACACCCCCGCCCCGCCCCGCAATATCCTTCTCAGTCTTTCCTCTGCCAGCACAAGACCAAACCCAACACAGTCCTTTCAGCTGCATCTGCAGCCTTTTTGCAAATCAGTTTTTCCCTTTCCTTAGCCTGAATTTCTTCCTTTTGCTCATCTCTCCCAGCCAGCTGCCAGTTCTTCTCCAGCAGTCACTTTGGAAGAGAGCCAGGGATGCATCTTGATGACAGAGAGGAAACCCTTGTGCTAGTCAGAGATGCAGGAAGCCACGTGGGGTAGTCTTCCCATTCTCATTCAGGGTCAAAGGCACACCAGAGGATTTTTTTCTGGGATTATTACAGTTTGGGAACTGTGTCTTTCTAGGTCTGTAGGTATCAGAAGAGGATGCTTTCAGGAAAACTCTTCACTCATAATTTGTTTATTCTGTTTTAAATGTTGAAGAAAAAAAAACAAAAACCAACTTTTTTTGGCTTAAAATAATGGCAGTATAAAGGCATATCTGAGAAGTGAAAAAATAGTTTTTGTTTTTATTTTATATTTACCATTAGAAACACACACTGAAAGCCTGGAAGAGGAAATGAGGGTTGTTGTGTTGCTTTGATGCCTCATGTACAATGACATTTTAGTGTTAAACTGTTCTCAGAAAATATTGTCTGCTGTCTTTTAATCCACTGCTAGACTTGCCACTGTCTTGCACACCGAGGCATATATTACAAGGGATGTGGATATAAAACCTTAAATCACTTGCCTTTTTTGCCTCAGGGAAATGGTGGAATCACCATTCATGGAAACGTTCATGAAATGCATAGCTGTGGCACTTGGGGATAAGGTTTAGTGGTGAATGTGACAGTACTGGGTTAGCAGTTGGACTCAACCATCTTAAAGATCTTTTACAACCTTAAGGTTGTTAAAGATATGATTCATATTCATATCATGTCATAAAAATGTGATTCTATTCACCTTCAGCAGTAGGATCTACAGTGTAATGTCAGGATTTTCATTCATTTTGCTCTGATGTTAGATAACATCCTGATTGGGTGTAAGATTTCTTTGTGCTAGATTAGAAAATTAAGGGAAGCATGGGCTGTGTCTAGAAGAGCTTACAGAATAATCCAAACAATAGATAATACACAGGGTTCTGTGAACTAGAGACTTCAGTTGAAAATCAGAGGTTAAGTCAAAACTACTAAATAGCATGAAGGGCTATACCAAGACTGTCCTCCGGCTTTGAGGCCGGCTGCCCTGGGCTACGTTGTGTCCATTCTGCTTATGACTCTGTACTCTCAATCTCCAGAATAAGATGACATTATGTAACCTATACATTATGCATAATCCCTATCCATTGCTGATTTGCTGACTTGGAAACTATGTCTTGGCATTGCTTGGGAGAATGGCACATGGCCCACTGGGAAACCAAAAATGTGCAGGGACCTCTCCAACAATGTAATAGCAGAGGCACTGGAGCTGCAATGCTCAGAAATGCTTCTTGACATAAATTTTTTTAAACTTCTGACATCTCCACAGGGCTTAAAATAAGTTGTGTCTAGTTACTCCTGTGCACAGAACTTCACAAGTTGGGCAGTTTAGCTTTAATCAAGGGGTCCTTGATTAAAATTTTTCATTTTTCTTTTTGTTTTCTTTCCCTGTTTTTCTCTCTTAGCATAGGCTAAGGTACAAATTGTAAAATGAGTATGTGGATGCTGTGGTTCAGCTCAGAAGGAGTCTAGCTGCAGTCCTTGTGCACAGGGAGTATGGGAGTGGAGACTCTCGTGTGTCAGTCAAATCCTTTAGCATCTGTTCCAAAACTTAAAATGGTTGTCAAAATTATGAGAATTTTGGTAATGCCAGTGGTGTTATGCTTCTGGTAACTGCTTCTCTCTTACAAACTAAGGGTACCCTCAGATGATACAATATGAGCGGTTTATGGAGGTAACTAGTGTTTTTACTTCAAGTGAGGGAGGGCCAAAAGCACAGCTGTTTCATCCACATCAAGGCTGTATCTAGCCTAGAAAGAGGATTTTTTTTTTTCTTATTTTGAAGCCTGGTGAACAAAGATGCTTATGGCATAATTTGCATCACAAGTTCATGGGAAATTACAAAGAATGGGAAAGAAATCTGAAATTGTTGTTCCCTGAGATAAAGGGACTATTCTGGCCTGTGTCATAAGATGAGCAAACACCTGAAACCAGGATACTATTAGAAATAGATTGGTGTCAGGTCCTGCAGTTATGAGTGAGAAATAACCTTCAAAACATATGTGTGCCATACAATTACACTTTAGCCAGTATAAGACATTCCAGGCCTGTCTTTCAAGAGTTTTCACTTCATGCTTCATAACATCACTGTCATGCTCTTAAATGTTAAACTTGTAATCCAGATATCTTTACAGACAGATAAATTTTATACACTTATCTCCATGTGCCTCCAGCTGGCACTTTCATTTTTAATGGATGGAGACAAATTTACTCTTGGAGGTGGTTCCTTATTATGGTCTACCTGTATCTTTTAGTCTGTTAAGTTGTGTCTAGTTACTCCTGTGCACAGAACTTCACAAGTTGGGCAGTTTAGCTTTAATCAAGGGGTCCTTGATTAAAATTTTTCATTTTTCTTTTTGTTTTCTTTCCCTGTTTTTCTCAAAGGCTTCTAAATCCTCCCTCAAATACCACAAGTTTTACTCTGTTTCCTATGAAACATGGCAAGAATTGGACACAGCCCAAATGGATGTGAGGTATCTTCTTCCTGTCTTGAAACTTAATTGTCATTCTGGGATTGGACAGCCCCAGAGGTCTTCCTGCATACACAGGGTGATCTTTTACAACCTCCACAGTTTTACAGAACTATCCTAATAGACCTTTCAAGTCTCAAGCATATCCAAATGTAGCTTGAAAATGTCTCACCCGGGAATATAAGACATTTCTTCAGGACTTCAAATCACCTCCCTAGTAAATAGGAATGTGTGTCTCTCTTTTATTTTTTTTTTTCCCTTTCAAGGTTATTGTGTCCCACACTGGGACACAGAGGAGGAGGATGAAAAGTGTTTTCCTGCACACCAGGCATCTGATGTAAACAAGATTAGAGCAAGTGATGCAAGGCACCTTCTGCTACTTGGAGTAGGGACCACAGATTGCTCCCTGCAGCAGATGTTGTTAGCAGAGGTATTCAGTGTCTCCCCAAAAGCAAAGCAGATAGGTCCAGATCATACATGTGCCAGAGTGCAGGTAAAAAGATTTAATGTGAATCATCTTTCCAAGATCTCCCTTTTAGATAGTGAGAAACATTGCAGGCACATATGTTTATTCTGAAGGTGGGTTGAGGCACTTCTACAGAAGAAATGAGTGACATTGGATTTGTTCGGTTTTCTCCATAGTGACTACAGACTGCATCTCTTCTGGCAGTTCGTCTGCTTTCCTGAGGATTCCCAGAACACTGACCTACTGCACTCCTCTTCAAGGAGGGCAAGAGAGACTTCCCTGAAGAAATGAATCCCTGGACAGTTGGAATCTTTCAGCTCCTTATTGCAAAAGACTTATGATTCAGTTCGGTCCACTTTTCCTCTAAATGGCATGCCCTCTTGATGACACTAAGGACATCAACTGATTTAAACTTCATACTGCTTATATTCAAAGAATACAATAATTGCTTCTGCTGTTCCTGTCTCAATTTTGTATGAACAGTCATGCCTGCATTTACTTCTTTTACTGACTATGGGATTTACAGTACTAATGATGTTGCTTTTGCCATCACAGCAACTTGGAATTAAAATTAAAAAGTGATCCATTAATTTTCTGATTACCATCCATTTATCTTATTCTTGTTTCTGTGAAAATTCCTCTAAGCTAAAGCTGATGTTGTCCATGCCTTTCATACATGCTGTGCTCACCACACAGGTCTTCATAAACTCTTACAAAGTGATGCAACCTGTTTGCTTGGGTCGGGGTTGTGTTTGTGTGTATGTTCTGACTCACTGCTTTGTTGTCATAGAGAGCTTTTCTTGCCAGATTCTGAATTATTTTTAACCTTGGAAATGTGAATTCTTGTTAACAGTTTAATCACCATGAAAATGATTGGGTGATTTCTTTTGCTTGCTAAATTCCAGTCTCATCGATGTTAATTATAGTTCTCCTGAGTGTTGCCACATATTTCTAGTCCCAGATACAGACTCTTAGGCTGTCAGCACCCCAACATTACAGGAGTGATTCTTCAGCTCTACATCAGCCACAGGTTCTCAGTTTTGCTTGTCTTGTTGGATAGATAACTATATGAAACCTCTAGCAGTCTTAACTTCTGTTGAAATTTTAACTCTAGTGAGATTCTCCTGTGCTGCATTCCAAATAAGCCATTTTTAGTTATTTTTTACTAATTTGCATTTACAAATTTTTCAGAGCCCAGGAAAAGAGTGAGACCCATTCCTTCTTAGTACCTGCATCCTAACCAGCCTGCACTGCAGTAGCACTGACTGCAGGTCTCTGAATAATGTAGCAACTGCATTCCTGCCAGAATATATTAAAAGTATGGATTTAGGTATTTAGCATTTGACAGCTCAGCATCCGTCTCTGTACACTGCAGGATATATCTGTGTACACCTCTTTCAGCTGGAGTGAAGTATGATAAAGACTGTCCTGTGGTGGAACCTAATTCTTAGGTATAACTGCTATTAGCCATGGTGAGAATCTGCACTGCTATACCAGATGCAAATTTGCTATTGTATAGAATTAGTTACTTGTGAAGAAGTGACTATTGCACAGTAGAACAGACAGCTTTCCAAGTTATTTCATCCATATAGTGTATTTATTGTCTGCTAATAAGGCTACTATAAGCTTGTATTAGTGGGTGGCTCTAAATTCCCCTTCTTCCTTCATTTTAGATTCCTTGGTACATACATTTAAATCTGCCTGTATCCCTCCCAACATTGGATAGTTAACTGAAGCATTAGATATTTAACTGAATCACACAGCTAGTCACCTTAGGATCCTTCTAGAGTCAATAAAGAGAGACAGAGTAAATTTCAGATATTAAAATTGATTTCTTCAACTCCCTCTTTCTTCTGAGAGACCTCTATAGCAACTGTACTTTTTACAGTCACCTTTACTTAGCCGATAAACTCAAAATTTTTATTTAGAATCCTTAGTGTATCTGAGACTTCTTTAAACAGTATGTGTATAAAAGCACTAAATGGGAAAGGTAAGGCTTAGGTATTTTTTTGTATGCAAATTATTTTTATTTTGTTCAGTTCAGAATTAACATTTTCAACAGTACAGGTGTATTTTCCTTGTGGAAGCAAACACATGCATTGAAAAGGAATGGTTTCATGAGAGATACTAATGATCTGCTCTATCAGATTCCTACACAGAATAGAGAAAAAACAAAGTTCCACACGGCCTCTATATCAGTCTAAATTCATAAAAATATTTTTGGGAGACAAGAATTCCTCCTTCTATATGATCTGTCTGCCAGGAAAGTCAATGCAGGTATTCTGCCTTTAGGATTTCACACGAAGCAGGTCTTGGCCAATAGCCAAGTTGCAGATGATTTGGCATTTTATTTGTAAAACAACTTTAGCAAGATCTGCATAACTTTGTGGAATCAAGATGGATTCATGCTTTACCTTGTGCCAAGGAACAAAGATGTCATTAACGTAACAAAAAAAATCACCAAGTGCAAACTTGTCAAATCTAATAAAAATGTATGCATTTCTTACCTTCTGCTCTTGTGAACTGTAGAAATGTGAGGTAGTTTTTCATTTTAAGTCTCCCCTCCACACAGCTCTGAAATTATCCAGTCAAAGAAAACACTCAGACTTTACAAGTTAAATCAAATTACTTTGTCGAGTTGGAAAAAAAAAAAAAAGACAAGAAAAAAAAAAAGAAAAAAGGAAGGACTAAAACACATTATCTTTCTATGGAATATCAAATGCTCAAAAATAGTATTTTAGAATGTTTTGGTCATTGGAAAAAAAAAAAAAAGACAAGAAAATTTCATCTGTTTGTGAGTTTCAAAGGTTTCAAAAATGCATGCATGTATTTTTGGTATGTCTTTATAGGTGAGGAATACCAGAACACATGACCTACCTGGCACTTCCCAGTAAAGACATAAGCCTTCATCTCAGGACAAACCTGCAAGGAGCCTGTTCAATTGCCTGAACTTTTTCCTAATCATATAGTGCCTCTCACTGAGAGAGATGATTACTTTGCTTTTAAAAAGAATATTTATGAACCCAAGGATTAAAATTAATGATTTGAAATATAATATCCTTGTTGGAGAAATCCAAACATCCCTGACTGCAATATTAAGAGAAATAAGTATACACTGAGACATTTATCTCTGTATAGATGTGTTTAAAAGAAAGAATTGAGTCTTATATAATATTCAATATCTAAAAGCTGTCATTTTCTCTCCAGTTTTGACCTGAAATGTCACCTGTGGCTATTGTTTACTTCTATTCTAAAACTACTGACAGTCTGTTGGGGCACCGTGTATCTGTTACCATAACAAGTGCAGGAAATGTATTTGTTACTTTATGAAGAAAGTATTTTTATGTATTATGTAGGCACAATATAAAAAGTATTTGAGGTCATGTAGTATGGATGGAAACAATCCTATGTTTTTCTTCATGTTAAACTCCTCACCCCCAGTTTTGACCTACTGTATTTACTTAATATAACCACTTCATATTTGGGAATATACCCTGAACATTTTTTTCTATTACTTTGCATGGAGCTTTCTATACTGTTTAAACTTCTCCAGCTTTCCTTGTTTTTCTGATCTCCTAGAGTCGTTAACCAATTACAGCTGGGATCAAGGCCAAAAACAGCTAAATATCACAACTGAGATTATCTCAAGTGGTACCTTAGTTAAACTGCTGAATAATCTTTTCTCTAGGGTTTAGATAAACATTGGCTGATTTTTCTTATAACTTATGCCTTCCTAAAGGTCCTTCCTTTTTTCTTTACTGTTTATGTTCTTTTCTTTTTATAAAGCTTCCTAGAGAAGGTCAGTTGGAGTACCACCTCAGTTACATAACTGCAAATTAGGATAACCCCCTTCCTTCACAGACTTTCTCTGGAAAAAAAAAAGGAAGATAAGTTATATTATGGTCTCTGTACAGCTTGCAGCCAAATCACTAAACCCAACCAATTCAGCAGATCTTGGGCTGTGCGCTCATCTTACTTTGCAGCAACTCTGAATTATTTTACATTTCACAAGAAGAAAAGTCATTATCTGCATTTCACCTCCTTGCAAGTCACTACCAATAGTCAGTCTTGCGTTTCTACACAGTGTGTTGAACAAGAAATCCATAACGTAGGATGACCTGACAATGAAATAAGTTAAAATTTTTCTTGTTAAGCAAATGCTTCTTCCTTCTAACTGCTTCTATGAGGAAGAGGTGGCTTTTTCTACTCTAAAGCAATTCTGTCTTCCTTACTGTGAGTTAACCACTGGTGAAGTATTTTGAGAAAAATAAAATCTCATCTCAGGGGTTTTAATCTTAAAACAGGAAAATTCTGTTCCAGCAGCTGATTTTCCCACTGCAAATGAAAATGTGAAATGACAAAGAACAGCAAAACAATCTATTACAGTACATGATATTGATTTCTTAATCTACATTTATTTATATTTCTGCATCACAGAAGAGAGTGGTACAATGCATCCTGTAAATTGTAAAAATGTGTTTCTCTGCATATTGATATTGTACTGTGCCTCATATGAAATGTTTGGGGTGATAATGTTCTTATTTTATCTGTTGAGGAGATGTATCTGCTCTCAAGAGGTGGGGAAGATAACTATGTTTACAAAAGCAGGTTTCAAGAACATGCATTACAAAGATGCTCACATATGGATGCAGCCACACAGTATCACAGTACCAGTAATTCATTGTAACCAAGCTTTTAATGTAATTTATAAAAAAATAAAGTTATTTACATTTGCAACTTATTTGATGGCATCCTCTTTTATTACAACATTTGAATCTGTTAAGAAATTATACCGTAATTCATTTGAGAGCAAACTTTTCAAAGATAGACATAACAGTACAGGAAAAATATTTAAAACATTATGAATTCTTATTATTTTGCAGCATTATACAAACTCATTCTTTTCAACCCTTGCCATACAGTAAGCAAAATTCCTTTCCAGATTAAGGTAGAGAAACTCTGCCGCAATTCTAGTTATGGTCCCACACTCTTACATTTGGCACTTCAAGACATAACCAAAGGAATTAGTTTAATTCCAATGGATGGTAGCCTAAATGCAGAATGTGGCCTCTTACACACTTTTAAGAAAACTCTGGTTAAAGGGACCAAAAAAAGGAGTATGACTATACTTTCTGCATGGTTGCAGTAAACCAGATCCATGAATACAAAGGCCATCAAAATATATTATAAATCTATTTGAGATTCAAAGCTAATTTAAAATACTGTTTTGATTTACAATACAAATAACACTGTTTGGGGTTAGTTTATAGAGTTGTATTTTGGTCCATGCTGTTAATTCTATATCATTATATTCCTCTTTCATTAGGTTAAAAGCCTCAGAACAGCAGGTCCTCAGGCAGTGGTAGGAATGATGAAGCCAAGTCTCAGACTTCAACTGCTATAGTCAGTTCATAAAAAGTCTAATTTCAACTGCCTCCCTTCTTTCCTGCTTTAAATAAACATCCCTCAGAACTCTAAGGGAAAAGAATTATGAGGGACACAGATTTAACACTGTTAGAGATGGGAGTTTGTCCCCATCTTCTAGTCCTGAGCTGATAAACCACAGCTCTTAAAAATATCCATCCCATAAAAAGAAGATCAACAACAATTAAAAATCCTCAGTTTACTCTGACTATGCGGTAGTTCCACATAATCTGCTAGCTGTAGAAACTTCTTTGGTGTCAGAGTCAGGTCTTCCTGAAACCACAAATGGCCAAGTCTGTAAGTAAAAAGAAAAGGTATTTCATATTAGAAGGAAGTTTATCCTCGTATGAAACTGGAGCTTTATTACTGATAGATGTCTAACTCTGGTTCAGTTGCAAACACGTCATCATGTTTTAGTCCCTGTGGAAAGCGCAGAGAGAGCTGAGTTCCTCTAACAAATATTTTCATTATGTTTTTCATTATAATTAAATGCTCCACAGAAGGACTGTAGTGGTCAGCAACAGATTGTTCTCTTCCAAAATGCAACGTTTCTCTTGCTTTGCAACTGTTTACATAATTTAATAAATAAAAAGCATATAAAATACTAAAAAACAATCACTCTACTGTACATAAGAAACCTTTTTACTTCTGTGACCAAGCATCGGGCGTTTAGTTTTGTCCCGATAAACTCATGACGTCTTGCTTATGCTCCCGGCCAGCCCGCAGACCGAGTTACTCCTTTTTAGGACACTAAGCTTGCCTAATGCCCGAGGAATGTAGTTCTTTAAGGTCCCCTACTCCGAATCCCCAGGACTGACACACCCGCCATCACCGAAGGCCAAGCCCGGCGCTCGGATCGCCCCCGGGGCGAGTGTGGCTGGGGATTCACGAAGCAGCCCGGGACGTCCCGCCGCTTCTTCCCGGGCGGGCACGGCCTGAGCGCTGCCAGCCGAGGCCCGCGGCGCCGGCCCTGCGGGGCTACCCCGGACGGCCCCCTGGGGGTTTCCCGAGGGTGCCCCTCGCCGCTCATCCCGCCCTCCGCGCCCCCCGAGCCCCACCGTACCAGGTTGACTGGATGAACGTAGCCGTTCTCGTAGCGGTCTTCTTGCAGGAGCTGCCGGAGGTGGGCGATGTAGCTGGACGCCAGGCGCAGTGTGTCCAGCTTGGAGAGCTTGGTGTCGGGAGGCACCCAGGGCAGGCTCGTCTTCAGCCGGGAGAACGCCTTGCTCAGCACCCGCATCCGCGCCCGCTCCCGCGCGTTGGCCGCGTTGCGCTGGGATTGCTTCCCCTCGGGCGGAGGCCCCCGCGGCCCCGACACCGCCTTCTTGCCCCCGGGGCCGCCGCCCCGCGCCCGCTTCCTCTT